>CAIGRB010052418.1:0-10374 GCA_903798255.1 Fraxinus quadrangulata | reverse complement strand
ACCTGATACCGTTTGAACAGTGCTATTAGTACTCGTGTTATTGTGGTTACTGATATTTTAGAGGTCATTTGTGCATTTTCAATTTCTATTAAGTATGTGGTTGTTACTTTTCGACGGAGTATATTTTGCTTGTGTCGTGTATTTCTTGTATCAATACGCGTGGAAGATTATTTTATAATAATGCAAATATGTTAATTAGCGCATATCTTTTATATTATGGTTTCTCCTAATTTATTTTGTACAATACCAGGAATAAGCGGAGATTCAATAATCACATTCTCCACACTGTAAAAGCAATTCATAATGAGGGTTCTTAGGCCAACTCATCTGAAATTGAATGGCCCTACCCAGGTATGTTAATATAAAAGTTGAGTTCAAGGAGGGCGACGTAAAACCATACTTTTGTAGAGTTACAATCAACTAAAATACATAAGGTATTATGGTTTGGCGATACATTTGGTCTTCTAAGCTCGTGGTCCCTACTCATACGGACATACGTTGTAAGTTAGACTGAACATGAGTAAAGAAGAATAAAGAAAAAAGATTCTCCATTTTTGGGCTCCATTTTAATTTAATGCATTTTTCTCTTTCTTTATTTTTATCCACACGTTCTTCAATAAAATAATATTACACGTAATTTTTTTAAAAAAATTGTTACTATTTAATCACACATTTTCTAAAAAAATTACTAGTCTAAAATACATTTTTCTCAAAATCTTATTAAAATGGAGCCCAAACAAATAATCATTTGAGTCTACTGTACCAAGCAGGATATAATATTTGTTTGGGATATTTTGTGCTTGTGCTGCTATTTTTTGTAGAACTATGTTGGAGAAATCATCTTAGACCAACCTACTCTAAAATTCAGAAGATTATCCAAAAATGCATACTGTTAGGTTTTTGATATTTTGTAATTGGCTGTTCTGTAAACAAAATGGATTTAATTGTAAATGTTGTAGAAAGTTAAAGAGTAATGTGCAATTAAGTAAAGTATACGTTTGTAGGTCTAGGGTTCGAGAATGACAAAAAGGAGACAAACGGCACGAATT
The DNA here is from genome assembly GCA_903798255.1 of Fraxinus quadrangulata. Taxonomy (NCBI): domain Eukaryota; kingdom Viridiplantae; phylum Streptophyta; class Magnoliopsida; order Lamiales; family Oleaceae; genus Fraxinus; species Fraxinus quadrangulata. The sequence continues at coordinate 9,325 of CAIGRB010052418.1, read as the reverse complement.
TTCGCTAGACCGTCGCCAAAATTTGGCTCGAGCTACAAAAGCAAAAATATCGTCGCTGGACCTTCGCTCGAGCGACAGCGACAGCCCGTCGCTCGACCATCACTGAGCCTTCGCTTGAGCGACAGGGTTATCCGATAAAATTTTATTTCACGATTTAAAGGCTTTTTTGTTGGCCCATTCGTTTCTTGACCTTCATATAAATATCAAAACTCATCTGTACGAAATTCTCAAGGTTGAACATTGAGAGAAACAGCTTAAAAAGTTATTCTTCTATATATTATCTTTCAACATTCATCTATATGAGAGTTTTGGTGAGAAAAACATCATTCAATGAAAAAGATGGAACCTTGACAGCTGTGCAAACACTTGTACTACTAAGATCACGTTTTAAGGAAACTAAGGGAGGTCTAGATTTTAAGAAAAACAATACTAGTACTACTAAGATCACGTTTGTCCCTGCTATTAACCAGCTTAAACATGTGTCTAACCTCAATCTCAAGAGATTTGTTAGATAGAGGCCAACTAGACAGCGTAGGATCCGCCAACCTATGGATAGATATCAACGATTTCATAACTTTGGTCCTAAATTTATCCCTACATGTTTTTACTGTGGTGAGGTAGAACACATAAGACCTAGGTGTCATCATTTCTTGAACATACATAGAAACGCGAATTTAACTAGATATAAGAATTAGGAGTTTGTTGGTCAATTTGACTTTATTACTAATCAGGTAAGTCAATTGACCAAGTTAATAATACAGATGACCGGACATATTCCTGTCGTTAGGCAAGTTTGGGTAAAGAAAAGTGATCTGAAAAATTGTGAAATAGATCACGGGGCTCTTAAAGGTAAGAGCATTTACGTACCTAACTGATTAGGTATTTTTAGTTGATGCATGCTCGTATTTTACTATCGTGTGACATTAAGTTATGCATGCATGCATGCATCATATTTATTTGTTTATTTGTTTTCATCCATTTCTATTTCCTGTTTTTGTGTTTTGTTTGTGTGCATTTGATTTTTTTTTTGTTTGCTTGATGCATTCATATTTTATACGAGAAAACAAACAAAAAAAAATATTTTTACTATTGTTATGATTCAATATTTTTTTAAAAATAAAGAGGAGAACAAAAAATATTGTTTCTAAAAAATGATTTTACAGCATGATATACAATACACTTGATTTTGTTGGTTGTGATCAAGCATGTGTTTAATTAATGAGATGTAACAGATTTTCCATTGCTGACTTAGGTTATGTATGTAGTACTTAGTATAAGTCTTCTCATATACCATATGCATTGTACACACTATGATCTTGTTAGTGAGACTCTACCGCATGTGTGAGATTTGAGATGACAGTTACATGTTAGTAGGGTGACTTTGAACATAAATTGACCTTATTTATTAGACCTAAACTCAAGTTTATCCCTGATAAAAAAAAGATGAAAATGCTTAATATCATATGTCCTTCTTTGAAGCCTATTTGACTCGAGCAATTAAGTCCGCAGAGTTTTTCATAATCTGGTGCCTATAGTCAACTAACTTGAGTTAATTGGCCTAAAGCTTACTACAAGGGTCATCTTAGTCGTTTAATGATGAAGAGCTTGCACTTATGATGAAAAAAAACGAACTTGAAAATTTGAAATATGTAGAAATTAAATATGCTCAAAATCAGGGGGAGAAAAGAAATTATCCATTCAAAATGAGCTTTTCTATAGGTCCTAATGTGCTTTCCATGGTTTGACTTTCATAAGTAGAAGAATAGACTTATTGCCAGTGATGTTTTGCATGTCATTTCTCACAAAATTAAGGTTTGGAGTCCTACTTACAAATGATTAGTGACACTTTACACATATAACTCACTTATAAATTTACTCCATACTTAACTTAAATTAAATATGTGAGAATGTTTACTGTTCGTTGCTTATTCTTATGATTGCTAACACCTGTATTGTTGAGTTATTATATGTTATTTATTGGTCCCTTAGTCATTTGTGACAAAAAGGGGGAGATAAAATATACATTATGGGAGAGAGAATATATACATGGAGAGCATTATGCATTAAATGGAATTGATTTACATTTACATTTATGTCAAGGGGTCATTGGGAAGAGGTATAGATACATGTACATATTGTATAAAAAAATGAAGTTTTGTAGTAAATGGGAGAATGTGCATTGCATATCATATGCATTGGACTCAAGGCGTTAATTTATCTCAGTTCTATTAAATCAAGTTTGATGTTTTAGTAGTATCAATGTGTTTTCGTGGTATGTTGGGTTACATTGGTACTATGTCTTGATTTAGCATACTTAATTGAAACTGAATAATATTACATGCTTCGTAAATTGCCTATATTCCATAAACTGCTTGAACTGCTTTATTATACTGTTTTTCACATATTGTATACTGGGTGTTGAGTTACTTGTTCAGGAAACAGGTGCTGATTAATCTGCAAAATTGTTCAAGTCAGTTAGTTTGTTATAGGTTTTGAGTCTGTAATTTATTTTTGATTACTACCTTAATTTAGTTAGTAGTATTGTCATAGAATGTCAAAGGGGGAGTTTGTTAGGTTTTTGATATTTTGTAATTGGCTATTCTGTAAACAAAAGAGACTTAATTGTAAATGTTGTAAAAAGTCAAGGAGTAATGTGCAATGAAGTAAAGTATAAGTTTGTAGGTCTAGGGTTCGAGAATGGCAAAAAGGAGGAAAACAGTGCGAATTTTCGTTAGAACGTCGTCAAGGTTTGGCTCGGGCTACAAAAGCAGAAACATCGTCCCTGGACTTTCGCTAGGCCTTCGCTCAAGTGGTAGCCTGTCGCTCGACTGTCGTTGAGCCTTCGTTCGAGCGACAGGGTTATCCAAAAAAAATTTATTTCGCGATTTAAAGGCTTTTTAGCTGGCCCATTCGTTTCTTGACTTTCATATAAATATCAAAACGCATCTGTACGAAATTCCTAAGGTTGAACATTGAGAGAAACAACTTAGAGACTTATTCCTCCATCTTTTATCTTTCAATCTTCATCTGTATGAGAGTTTTGGTGAGAAGAACATCATTCAATTAATTCAAATACCAAATCACTACTTCCTCCACATCTGGTCAGAGTTCTGAAGATCGAAGGAAGTTGACGGGAGTTCCTGTCTGTGAAGAACATGTCTTTCTTCGTAATCCACATGAGATAAACGATACTACAAGGTTGGGAGTGCTGTAATATAGCAGATTCTTGCTAAGGATTGGTGTAGGAGAGCACAAGATCTAGGGATAGCTGTACGGAGTGCAGTCTGGTGGTCAGATAGTACGGATCGTCTAATCTGATTAACTATAAGTTGTTAAGATCGTTTATAGTGGATTGCCTAGCAAAGTAGGAGTTTTTACCCAGTTGGGGTTTCTCCGTGATCATCTTGGTGTTGATTTACTGCTTTCATTTTATTTATTGATTGATCATATAAATTGCGGTATTAAAACTTAGGACTAATATGACTTGCATGTTTAATCATCTTTCAAGGATTAAAAAGTGACTTGTTACTATTTAATTCATTAGTATTTTTAAATTTCGTATTATACATCTATTCACCCCCTTTTAGGTATTGTTAGAATCGAACTACGAGTTTTTCACATACAAAAGCTTCTAGTCTCAAAAGTCACTTCTAATTTTTCAAAAGTCATAAGAAACCAATAAACATTGTACTTGAAGGATTCTTCTATCAACTGGATTTCAAATTTCGATAAGTGCTTATCTCGGATCTTCGGTAGATGATGGGTTTAATTTGCAAACTGTTGGTTATTCTAAGAATGAATATGCTTTGATCTAAATGATTATTATGAGGTCTAACTGGAATATTCGAATGGAAACAAAATAACATCCCAATGGAATTATCGTTATTGCACAAAGTCACGATCCTAATAGACTATGTTATAAGATAGAGTGAGAGATTGGAATTAACACGACTTGATGTGGTTATGAATGATCTGATAGCGCTAGATCGTTTAATAAATGTAGTGATGGGCCGAAATAGAAAAAAATAGTGATATCACATTAGAATAAAGTTTAGTTTATTATTGTGACTTTTGGTACTTGGGGATGTAATCTAGACTTTCAATAATGGGATCGAATCATGAAATATGAATAGTAATGTTTTATTTTATTTTATTTATTTATTTTTGATATAGCACAAACATAGGAATCCTCTACTTGAGCTTTTCCTGTTCCTGTTGAATTACCGGAAAATGTCAGTTCAGTTCAGACCCTTCCTTTTAATTGCAGCCTTCGCCTTTTCCCCTTAATTTCTTCACCTATAAGCTTTGTTTTCTCACAAACATGTTGAAGTTGAAAGACATGATGTTTAGTATGCTACAATTTTATCAGACGTTTGGTACAATTATATTTAGAGGTCCTTTATTAAGCAACCCTACGTCGTTTAAGACATGTTGTTTTATGCCTTTTTGTAATTAAGAGTTATGTTGGACAGAGTATCATTAGATATTTTCGTACACTCTATCTTATGTTCATTTGTAATAAAAAATTAATATATATAAAGCTTCTCTAGAGCGATCGAGTACCGTCTAAAACGAGTGCGATTTTCTAAGTCTACTAAAGGTCAAAGTCACAAAGCAATACCAAATATTTCCGCACAATCTATATTTTCTCATTATGATTTGTGCAAATTTGGTGTAGTGGAATGCATACAAGGAGCACAATTATAAGATAGTGCAACCTTACAAAGTAATTGTGACCCAACCATTATTATTATCCTTTCAAGAACTGATCCCTACATTTTCTTACCTAAATGGCTTTTACTAATTAACACATTACACAGATTTAAATAAATGGACCCCATTGTTTCTTTTCCATACCCGATTTTTTATACATCACAATCAGGGTCGACCTTAAAATTTTGGGTGCTTTATAAAAAGATTTAAATGAGTGTCCCTTTTTCTTTAAACCTGATACTAAAGTGTCAAGTCACTTAATCCTTCATTCATTAATCGATTTTCTTTTTGAAAACCTCTTTTAAATAACTTGTAAAAAACAAGAGAACCCTATCAAGATCATTTGAATACACTAGCCTTGGCTTATCACGTTTCTCACTATTTTATAAATACGAGTATAAAATTTGAAGAGATACATCTAGAAAAAATAGTTTTTTGACCTGTTTCTAATGATATATCTCTTTATCATTATAGAGAATTCAATAATGCCAAATAATCGAAGATTTGTTACATTTTATACAATTAAATTCCTAATTAACAATTTAGAGGGCAAATTAATCGATTACCATAGATCCGTCCCATAAATTTATTTTGAAGAACCAACATAATCGAAGTAAACATATAAGTTCTAATATATGTACATGCATCATGAATTGCAAAACTATTAAAATAAATTATCACTTATCACTTATATTTTTAATTCTTTGTGCCTTTTTATTCCATAAATATTGTGCTCTTTAACGTGAATTTTTTTTTTTTTTTGAACTAAAAGAAGTTATATATAACTAGGGTTTACTTATTAATTTTGGAGTCTCACGCAATTGTATCATTTGCACCTTCAAGGATATCACTGAACATATCTAATGTGAACTCACGTTGTAATTGTAGCTACGGAGCCCACGACATATTAGAATAATCCCAAAAAGTCGAGAATCAACATTTAAAAAGTCCGACCATATAAATTATGGAACCAAGACAATCGCTAACAATATTTTGACCCGTGATCACAAAACTTATGAACCTTAATTAAATTTGTAGAATACTACAAGAATTTAAGTATTGATAAATTTGAAATTAATTTAATGAAGAACGAGAAGAAATCAAATTTGTCTTGCAATAACCTCTTAATATTTGTGTATTTTACAATGAATAGAATAAGTCATATTTATGAGGAACCCATAAAATCTAGCTAAAAATGGAATTTAAGTATTAAAGATATCAAAAATATACCAAACAAGAGTTTTAACTAAAATATAAAATTACGCGAAAATTGAAAAAATCGTGTCCGAAAATACACTATGCAGTCGCATAGTGTAAATCTATGATCGCATAGATCACTTGTTGACATTCTCTACAGTCTCGATAAAGGGGAATGGGCCTAGGTAACTATGCGGTCCGGATTTCTCATCCGCTACTTGTACCAAGTTGATTCATTCGGTTTCTTTTTCCAAACTCGATACGAAACTTGTTAATTTACTTGTTGCGATCAACGTTTCGTCCACTGTTACTTGAGCAAGCAATCTCATAGCTTCATTGACTTGCTTCGCTCGCGATCTAGTCATCGATCATCCCTCAACGATCAATGGATCATGGCCCAGACTTGCCCTCGTATCATGGATCACATCAATATCATAATCACATCGGATGACGCAATACTAAACCTTTTGAAACTTGAATGGCTACGGACCACATGGGCATTTTTCACATAAGAGGGTGGCTGAGCTCCATGCTCACATTCGAGCCCGACAACCTTAGAGCAACCTCACAGGTGTTCTAATATTATTACTGTTTTTCATGGGTAGACATGATCACGCCTTTGTTGTGCTCTCGGGTTAATTGTACACACAATCAAGTTAGTTAATAAGTAACTATCATCAGTATACAAAATGTGCGTTCCTTCTTTAATCAGTTAGAGCATGAAGCGATACGGTGTACAAAGTAATATATGAGTATTTGTCACTCTTCACATAACTTTTATGATATATATAATATATTGGATTGGTTATGACTCGCGTTTACTTAATCGGTTATAGCCTGAATCTATATAGTACAAGGGGAGTTTTTTAATGTCTTCTTATAACTTTCACAACATAGATGACACATTGATTGGTTAGAGCATGAATTAAAAGTTGCATAGAGTGAGATACGAGTTTTTCTCGATCTCCGTATAACTTTTATGATATAATATTTAATACGTTAGAACGAACAACATACGCATTTCTTTTGTGATATATATCATATGTATTAGACTAAGTTATTCTAAGATATTGTGGGATCCAAAGATACATTTGTATTTCAAACTTGTACTGGCTATGCATGTTGGATGGTGCTCTAAACAAGTTGCATTAGTGATTATCAAGTGGAAAAATCTGGAATTTTTATTTTAATGCAAATTGCCATTTTGCTTGTGTTCAACATTCTCTTGAAGTCATCGATACTGTGTTTGTTATATTAAATGAAGTCATGAGAATAGAATTAGAGAGATTGTATTAAGGTGGTTTCATGGTTTATTGTTATTATACGGTGTTGATCCCAATAATTGAAAAAAAAAAAAAAAACATAAAAAAACACGGTATTATTTTTGTTTATGAAATAAAGTTACTTAAAATTAACTGCTTTCATGAGAAAATTATTATTTTTAATTAATTCTTACATTTTTGTAAAATAAATAACGTATTTTTACCTTTGACTAATTCAAAAATTATTTTAAAAAAAATTATATTTACTTCTTGTCTATAATTTGTTTGGACGAGAGTATTATTTGAATCAAATTCTGACTATAATTCAATTATTATCTGGTCTAATACACGGGCTGAAAATCATTTGCGGCCTGGTCATTCAGCCTGCCAAATAGTGGTCCGATTCTTGTATCAAAATGGGGATAGCATATAGTGGAAATTACATGTTTCCAGATATTTGAAGATCCTAATGCAAAAGTTAGGTGCAAAGATTTTTTAATCAAAATTAGATATGAAATTAATAATTAAATTTATATATACAAACCCTAAATCATTTTCATTTCCATCCTTTCCATTTTCTCATTCTCTTCTCTTCATATCTCCCACCTCTTCTCTCTCTACCTTATTAGTGAGTGCTTGCTGCCTTCGAGGAGCGCTCGCCACCGGAGACGACCGTCCACTGCCCGAGACCACCTCCCAGAGCACCCACGCAGCCGCACTTTTCCCTTCGCGAATCACCGCGAGTTGCGGTGCTCGCGGTGATGAAATGACACCGCGAAGCAGACCACGACGAAGCAGAGCTCCGACGATGAACAGGTGGGTGACGCTGTAGATCGGGATGCAGAAGAGAAGGTGTGGTGGTGGTGTAAGGTGGAGACATTTTGGTGTTGGATTGTTGGTATTGGTGGCAACAAGTGGCCATTTTATCTCTGGTTTGATTTGGTTGTGTTTATAGTTGTTGGTGATGGCTGTGGTGGTGTTGATGTTGGCGGTGCTCGCTAGGTGGTGTTTGTCTTGGTCTTGGTGGTGACAGGTTGCGATTTTGTGTGGTGTATGTGGTGGCTGCGGTGTTGTGGTCGCGATGGCAGTGGGCCTAATGTGGTGGTTGTGATTTTTGTTGGCAGCGGTGGAGGCGATGACGATGATAGGATGGGACGAAGACTGTTTGTGACCAACTATTTGGTCGATTTGTGAATTATTTGTGGTGGATCGAGATCGAGGGATGGGAGTTTGGGTGTATGTGACCAATTATTTGGTTTGCCTTCATTCTGTTGCCCTCATTTCTCTCTCCAAAATGTTTTAACTTCTTTGTTGTCAGTGGTGGTGATTTTGTGATGGTGGTTGGCAGTGGTGTTGGATTAATGTGTGTTCGTAGTATGTTGGGTTGCATTGTCACTACGTCTTGATTTAGCATGCATATTAAAACTGAACAAGTCTAATTGATTCATACATTGCCTATATTATATAAACGGTTTGAACTATTTTATTATACTGTTTTTCACACATTTTACATTGGGTGTTAAGTTATTTATTTTAGGAAACAGGTGCTGATTATACTGTAAAATCATTGAAGTCAGTCAACTTATCATAAGTTTTGAGTCTGTACTTTATTTTTGATTATTACTTCGACTTAGTTAGTACGTTTTGTCACAAAATATTAAAGGGAGAGTTTGTTAGGTTTTAGATGTTTTGTAATTAACAATTCTGTAAACAAAAGGATTGAATTGTAATTTTTTTTAAAAGTCAATGAGTAATGTGCAAATAGTTGAAAATATGATTTTTAGGTCTAGGGTTCGAGAATAGCATAAGAAGGAAAATACGAAGCGGATTTTCGCTAGACTGTCGCCATGGATTGACTCGAGCGTAAAAAACAGATCCTCCGTCGCTCGATTGTCGCCCTATCTTCGCTCGAGCAACAGTATGTCGCTCGACTGTCGATGAGCCCTCGCTGAAGCGATAGTGTTGTCCGAAAAAATTTTATTTCGTGATTTAAAGGATTTTTACTTGGTCCATTCGCTTTCTAACCTACCTATATATACCAAAACACATCTGAACGTGAGAATTAAGGTTGATCATTGAGAGAGCTTAATTTGTGAGAGAATTCATATATTTTATCTTTCAACCTTCATCTTGTGAGTTTGTTTTGGTGAGAA
>CAIGRB010052399.1:11338-34543 GCA_903798255.1 Fraxinus quadrangulata | reverse complement strand
TTTTTTTTTTTTTTTGCTTTCATTTTGAACCACGCATGTATGATGTATTTTTTGGAAATGAATCGTAAAAGTCACTTCTTGTACGAAAAAGATGGTCACTCGAGCTCATGACCGCAATGAATTCATGTAGAATAAAGTGTATATCTCTCAAACTATGTCAAGAAGTATAAATACTGAAACTTAACTTAACTGGAAAGCTCCCCAAAACTTTACCAACGCCTAACTAAATTCTATTTCATAAACTTGGAGTCAAAATAATGCTATCTGGTCATCTTGACATCGACGTTTATTCTTTGTAACTGTTACTTAAATTTTGCATAAATGAATAGTTTATAAAACGCTTCCAAAGAATCCGTGCATTTATTGAAGACAAAAGTAGACAGCCTATTAGTATTTGATGGGCATTAAGGAATATGAAAATGAAGCATTTAGGAGTTATCTGGTGAAATTTTTTAGGCCCTTTTGAAAAATGATCATAAAACTAGTCATGTAGAGTTAATGACCATCTATACGAGTTTTGTAAGTGGTCGCTAATGATATTATTATTGACAAGATTTTTTGTAAAAATAACTATATCTCAATTATTTGAACAAAATTAATATCATCGATTATTATCGACGAAATTCCATTAACGATTATCCACAAAGGATCGCCAGCAACTTTTTCTAAAAAAATATTAGTTTAAAAAAAAAAAAAAAAAGTTAATGGCAAACTGTTTCGCAATCACTCTTTTTATTTTTTTATTAGAGTTAATTTCACCATTTGTCAATAAAGTTTGCAAGAAGTCTTGTTTTGTTCACTAAAGTAATTCCCATGCCTTATCACTCTTTGAAGTTGTCGACCGTTTCACAAATTTTTGTTCGATTAGAATAAACTTAAGTAAAATTTAGCGTGTTTTCGTTAAGTACTACAATGGTATAACATCAACGGTGGAGAGAGCAGAGACAGTGAAGTATGAGGTGAAATACATTGATCGCCGTCACATAGGGATTAACGTGAAATGGTAGCCGATAGGTGGTCTGCAATTGTTGGGGACAAGACGTAGTAGGGATGATTGTCTTCATAGCCACATCTATTGTAATATTACGATTTACTAGAAGGGACTATGGAAGGGCATAGCACCTGCAACGGCCACTTAAAACAAGCATGTTGCCTTAATTGTGAGGGATACGAGCATAATCGACATTGTTGATCGATGAAGTGAGGTTACCCTTTATGAATATCGAGTGAAATTAATCACCGTATAGATTTCAAAAATCTTTTAAATCTAAAGTATAGTTACCGTTTAGATAAAAATAAAAATAAGAAAAGTAACCAAGGCCTTTGATTGGATCATAAAAAGTGAGAATTACACTAAACCAGAATTTTTAAGATTCAACTTTAAAAATCAAATTTAAAGTTTTTTTTTAATGCAAAAAACAGATGATAATATAATAATACTATAAAAATTAAATTATTTTACATATCCACCCACTACCATCTACCCTCGCAAAACTTAATTATATCTCTCTATACCTCTCTTATTCTCCTATCTCTCTTCCATCTCCCTCACACATGGGCAGCCACCGATGACCACTTCCAAGCACCACTGCACGGCATCTACCTCCACCGTCTGCATCTCATCGTGAGGGTCTTCGTCTCCCATCAAGAACAAGAGCTTTGCACTGCTCGCGACAACAGATATACTGCTAATTAATACAATCTGCATCATATTCATTCCTTCAGCGGCGAAGCCTTTAGCCATCTCAACCAAATCCTCTCTAGTAATTAGAAGTTCCCTAAAAATTCCATCCACTTCTATATATATTTGCCCCCACTAGTGCTCCAGGCTCTCCTTTCCAAATTCAAAAATTTCTCAGTGTATAGAGAAGGGCTCATCAACGCTGTAGACTTCCCTGAGGAGTTTGATGATAGGGTTATCACAAAATGTTTGATCCCTATAACAAACTCAATCATGTTGTATTGCCATCCCTAAACCATCTGTCTCTTGTCTCTTTCTTCGCCGACACTCTATCCCTCTCTTCAATTTACTAGATAGAGGAGACGATGCATTGATTTGAGCGCGCCTCACGCAACCACGCTTTCAGATCATCAATGTGGCACTAGCGTAAGGTACCGAGATTTGTTGGATCTAGTGGTTGCAATGGTTTTTGTTGGTGGATATGGTGGTGAATCTGGCGATGACAATTGTTGTTTTGTAGTTGAAAATGATGGTTTGTTTGTGTTTGTGAGGTGGTGATGGTGATAGTGATGGTGATTTTGAAGTTGAAAATTGTAGTTTGTTGGTGGCGGTGGCGATGGCGATGGCTGTAGTGGAGGTAGCACTAGATATGGTGGTAAGATTAGGGTGGGGTAGGTAGGTAGTTGTTGGGATTAAGAGTGTTGGTGACCAATTATTTGAGATTATGACCAATAAATTGATTATTTTGTGACTGATAATTTGTTCGATAAACAATGTGTGTAAAGTAAAATTACAACGAAAGCAGAAAATCAGATTCATCAAGAATACCCAAAAGCAAATAGCACCAAGGGATTGATTATGACAAAGGGCTCAGAATCATGTTATTGTACCCTTCTATACAAGAAACCGACCACAAAGACCTAAACCCTAAAGCAAATCGAACCACAGCAGCTACTCAATGGACCAAGATCAAACAACTTATTCAAGACTCTAAAACCCTCAATCCAAGAATCACTAAGACCCAAATCGCAAAAATTTAAGATCGAACAAGAAGTTTTGATCAATTCACACGAAATCGAAAAAGAGAATACAGAGATGAACACGAAAGGAAAACCTAGACACTTTTTTCGAATTGAACAGAAAGCAGAATGAAAAATCACTCAAATGAGGACCACTCAGATGCCTTAAATACAAGTTCTCATCACACTAGATTCAGCTGGAGATCAACGGACCAGAGCAGCACACGTGTCAGCCTTAATGGGTCTTGTGTTATCGAGCAATAGTTAAACATTCCAGCAAATGGGTCAAACCTAATATCATCATTGCCCAGTGGACCATGGCATCACAATCAATCAAATTTCCCCATTGATGCGAATGTTATAAATAACACATAAAAAACATTACAATTTTATCAGCACCAGGAAGAAAAATAGCAACTGCAGAAAAACACCAAGTTTAACAAGTATCAATTATTAGAATTTGCAAACATGATTTAAATTTGGTAAGATGAGGTATCTTTGTTCTTATGTCAGCAGGATTAAATTGTGTAGAAATTTTTGCAAACAGTATAGACTCTTTTTGAACTATATCTCTAATTAAATGCATCGTAACATTTATATGTTTAGTCCTATCATGAAAATTTGGATTTTTACACAAATGAATGACACTTTGGCTATCATAATAAAAAACAATAGGATTATGCAATTCATTTAATTCACTCAACAAGCCTTTAAGCCATAAAGACTCTTTAATAACTTAAGTAGCAGATACACAATCAGCTTCTGTAGTAGATAAGGCAACAATATATTGCAATTGAGACTTCCAACTTATGCAAGTATTACTATATTACATAAAGTAAACACATATGCAGTTATTGATTTTTTATTATCCTTATTACTAGCATAATCAGAATCCACATATCCTCTTAACAAAACCCCCTCTTTACAAAATTTAAAATGCAAACATAAATCTGCAAAACTTTTTAAGTATCTTAAAAGTCATTTTAAAGCAGCCCAATGTTCAGGACCCAAGTTTGCCACAAATCTATTCAAAATGCTAATAGCATGTGTAACATCAGGTCTAGTACACACCATAATATACATAACAGATCCAACAGCATTAGCATAAGGTACTTTTTGCATGTATTTGATATCGAATTCATCATTTGAATATTGTTCTTTACTCAACTTAAAATCACAAGCAAGAGGCAAAGTAACATGCCTAGAATCATGTATAGCAAACTTGGACAACATTTTTTTTCACATAATCAGATTGTGTTAAAAGAAGATATTGTTGTAATCTATTTCTTTTAATATTCATTCCTAGAATTCTTCTAACATGTCCTAAATCTTTCATTTCAAATTCAACACTTAAAGTCTTTTTAATGTTATTTATATCACTCATTTTATGTTCAATCAACAACATATCATCAACATACAAAAAAAGATAAACAATCACAGCATTACCATCATTTCTTTCGAAATAAAGATAGTGATCAAAGACACTTCTTATAAAATCAATAGATCACACAAAATTGTCAAATCTTTTATACCATTGTCTAGGAGATTGTTTTAAATCATACAATGAAACATTGTGGTTGAACCATATAAATTATTTCATCCAAGTCACCATGCAAGAAAGCAATTTTAACATCCATTTGTTCAAGTTCTAAATCATATTGAACAACCAAAACAAGTATGACTCTTACAGTAGTGTATTTTACAACATGAGAGAAAATTTCATTGTAATCAATACCAGATATTTGTGTAAACCCCTTTGCAACTAATCCAACCTTAAACTTAAGAGGCTGCTTAGAAGAATTTCCCTCTTTAATAGTATGGACCCATTTTTTGTGTAAACCCCTTTACAACTAGTCTAGCTTTAAACCTAAAAGGCTGCTTAGAAGAATTTCCTTCCTTAATGCTATAAACCCACTTACAGTCTACTAAAGACTTATTCTCGGGTTTAGGGACTAGCTTCCAAGTATTATTCTTCACTAGGAATTTCATTTCTTCTTCCATAGCACCTAGCCATTCATCTGATTGTTGACAACTTAAAGCCTCTTCATAAGATTTAGGCTCCTTAAAAGCTAAGTCTTGATATGACAAAACAATGAAGGATTGATAATCACTCATTTTAACAGGTTCCCTTATCTCCCTCCTATTTCTATCACAGGCAAGTTGATAATCACTCAAATGATCAACTAATGCATTTAGTAAGTCATGCTCACTACCTTCAATAGGTTCTGGTGAACCAGTAACACCATCACTCTCCTCACCAACTTCATTCTCAACTTGTTCCTCCTCAACAAGTTCAGGAGAATAGCCTAATTTCACCTGCATCCTAGTCTCCTCATCCTTTTCACTCTTAGGAACATCACTAGAGACTTCCTTACTCAAACAAGACATATCAGCTTCATTAAAAGTCACATTCTTACTGGTTATCATTTTAAAATCATTCTCATCTCTAGCTCAAAGTCTGTATCATTTAACTCCTCCAGGATACCCCATGAAAACACATTTCTGAGATCTAGGCTCCAATATGCCTAGACTTTGGTGAAAATATGCGGCATACCCAAAAATTCTCAAAATAGTATAATCAGATAATTTTCTTGATCATACATCTTCAGGCGTCTTATCATCTAAAGCATTGGAAAGAGTCATATTCGCAATATTTACTATTATAACAGTCTCACCCCAAAGGACTTTAGGAACTCCCAAACTAATCATCATGTATCTAACCTTATCCAAAATAGTCATATTCATTCTTTCAGAACTATATTTTGTTGAGGAATATAAGGAACGGTTTTATGCCTGGGGATCCTATCATCTTTACAAAGTTGATCAAATTCAAAATTACAAAGTTCCATACTATTGTCTGTTCTTAAAACTTTGATCTTTTTATCAATTTGATTTTCAAATAAAGTTTTCCAATTTTTAAACTTTTCAAAAGTATTTGATTTTTGTTTCAAAAAATAAATCCAAATACTTTTTGAAAAGTTATCAATTAGTGATAAAAAAATATCCATTACCACTTTGAGTGGTAGTAGGTGATGGGCCACACAGGTGAGAATGAATATACTCAAGGATAGATGCAGTCTTATGTTGTCCAATATTAAAATGAAGTCTATGTTGTTTTCCTAAGGTACAATACTCACATAAATGAACTTTAGAAATCACATCCTTATCAAATGCCCATTTCCTATTCAAAATATGCAGGCCCTTCTCACTTACATGTGCAAACCTATTATGCCATTTCAGCGTAGCATCAATCTCAGCACTAGAGGATTCATCAGTGTAACTCTGAACTATACTGGCTCTAGTGACATATATATTATTCCTCTTAGTACCTTTGAAAATAACTAAGGAACCCTTAATTACTTTCAAAGAACCATCTCCAATCCTACTTTGCAAGCTTATGTTATCTAAATTACCCATAGAAATTAAGTTTTTATTCAAATTAGGAACAAACCTTACTCTTTCTAAACTAAAGATATATCCATTTTCAAATTTCAATGAAACTTCAAAGTCACACTACTAATTCCTTTATTGCTACAAGCTACATTGTTACCCATAACCATCTCTCCACCATCAAGATCCTTAAAGTTTTCTTCAAGGTCTTCTAGAGGTCATATGGAAAGTACACCTTGAATCCAGAATTCATTCACTATTCTGATTACTGTTATCTATATAATTTATAGTATTCAAATCAAAAATGGGTTATGTCACCACATACACATCAACAGTTCTCTCATCTAGGGGTTCAAATACATTTTCCTCATTCACTCTCATATCTCTCTATTCATTCTTCTTTTTATAACAGTCTTTTATAAGGTATCATGTCTTTCCACACCCATAACACTTCATATTTTCACTCCTAGACTTTGATCTAAATCTCTCTTTTCCCTTTTTCTTAGAATTATTATTTCTTTGATTATTCTGACCATTCACTTGCCTAGACATAAGTCTCCCTCTCACAAATAAACTCTCAAATTCCTTCTCAATCCTATCAACCTTAAGCTCTAATTTTTTCACTATCTTAGGAGTTAAAGTATACCTACCATACTTAATATCAGACTTAACATCCTTATATACATCAATTATAGCATTTAGAAGGATGGCAACTTTATATTCTTCAGAAACTTTATCCCCAATATTAGTAATATCTGGAACTAATTTATTAAAAGTATTAAGATTATCATTTAAATTTTTAGACATATCAATTTTAAAGCTAAAGAACATTTCTAGAAGGAATGTTTATTAGGCAGACTCTTAGACATATATTGTTCTTCATATTTGTCCCACAAAACCTTAGCATTATCAAGTTTTTCAATTTTTCTCAACACTTGATTACAAATAAAGAATTATAGAGGTATAAGCAAGTTCATCATATTCAAGTTTTTTATCATTAGTCACAGTAGCAAGAAATTCACCAGTTATAACTTTAGAGATTTTTTGTTGAACCAAGACCCTTATCATTTTTGCTGTCAAATGAGAAAATCCTATTTTTCATTAAAAACTCAAAGTTCAAACGTAATAATTGTCATTTGAAGTTTTTAATCAACACAAGAAAGAATTTGAGGTCACAGTTTAACAGAAAAGCAGAGTCAAATATTTTAGAGCCAATAAAAATGTCACACAAAACCTCAATGTCACACAAAAACAAGGATGAAATATCAATTCAAACACCAGACTAACAACACGGTGAAAAACACATGAAAAGTCAACAGTTGTTATAAGCAGATTAATAGCCACAGTGAAGAACAAAATCAGCAAAGATATTAAACTAACCAATTATCGCAATAATACACCAATATGCTACAGTAATATTAAACATATTAATATGAGGAGTTCCTCAAATTTCTGAGTGTTAGAATTCACCAAGATTTTGTGAGGTTCAAGACCTTAGGTCAAAGGACAATTCGTACACACGAGAAATTGGAGAAATAACAGATGGAAAAGGGGAAATTTCAATATTCAAAATCAAATAATAGCAGGAACTAAAAGGGTTAGGAATTTATAACCAAACGGTTCTTCAACTAAAATTCCAAAGAGTATTGCAGAACCATCGGTTCGAAGCCAATGATCACCAGAGGATCACGTTCCTCTCAAGAAGTCACCAACAGAAAACCAGGATTCGAAAAATAGAAATCTAGGGTTTCACGGCTTTCAGATCGATAAAAGTATGTCACCTGAAAATTAGTTTTCCAGAGACAATAACTCGACCGAAGACTCCTTATGAACTCACAAATGCTCTGATACCATTTGTAGAGTAAAATCACAAAGGAAGCAGAAAATCAGATTCACCAAGAATACCCAAAAGCTAATAGCACCAAGGGATTGATTATCACAAATGGCACAGAATCATGTTATTGTACCCTTCTATACGAGAAACCGACCACAAAGATCCAAACCCTAAAGAAAATCGAACCACAACAGCTACTGAATGGACCAAGATCAAATAACTAATTTAAGACTCTGAAACGCTCAATCGAAGAATTACTAAGACCCCAATCACAAATATTTTCTTGTTTTGATCAATTCACACAGAATCGAAAGAGATAATACAGAGATGAACACGAAAGGAAAATCCAAACTCTTCTTTCGAACTGAATAGAAAGCATAATGAAAAAATCACGCAAATGAGGACCACTCAGCTGCCTTAAATACATGTTCTCATCACCATAGATTTAGCTGGAGATCAACGGACCAGAGCATCGAGTTTTGGGCCTTTTCTTGTGTTATCGGGCAATAGTTAAACATTCCAGCAAATGGGTCGAGTCCAATTTCATCATTACCCAGTGGACCATGGCATCACAGCCCATCAATGTGATCAAAAAACTTGAGATTGTGACTAAATTTCGAATCGTGAACCAGAATTTGATAAGTTGTGACCAACTAATTTGATAGTTTGTTATTGAAAAAATAATTCATGACCAATTAATTTTATAATTTGTGATCATGAAATAAATTGTAACTTATAAAATTAGTTATTTGTGACCGATAAATAAATTGTGATCTATAAAAAATTTATTTGTGATCGTAAAATAATCGATAACATATAAAATTTCTGATTTGTAATCGAAAAATAATTTGTAACCAATCAATTCAATTATGACCAAATTGTATGGAATTGTAACCTTAATATATTTAATATATCTGATTTTTAAAATTTTAAATTTTATTTCTTAATTTTGAAATGAGTCATACTTAATCTTTTAGATAATAATTTTTTTTTCCTTATAAAAATAATCAGACCAAATAGCCCATTGGACCAAGTCACTGGTAACTTCTATGAAACAGTGGTTTAACTGGTGACCCACTATAAAATACAGATCAACATATTCGCAAGAATATTGAAATAAATAGAACTAAATTAGATAATTAACCAACCGGTATTTAATTTTTGATTGGTAGATTAGTAATAACCAATAGTACTCAGGGATCAAGAAAATTATCCCATAAAAATAAAAATTAACCTCTTGGTATACAATGTCTATTATAGGAGAAAATTTTGCTCGAAATAAATTATCATATAAAGGCTTATCATACGGACGAGCTAGAGGGTGAAATTCCTAATTGGTGAGGATGGTATTGTCATCCCCGATCCATCTTCGTCTAGTTGCCATCAGTGTGTGTAATTTTTAAAATAAAATTTTGTTTGGCACTTATGTTTTCTAAACTTATTTTTTTCGTAACCATTCTCAACCACATATTTCATAGGATTTTCAATTTTCTCTATTTTTCATCCATATATTTTCGATAAAATATTTTTCAATTGAAAAATATATGCCAAACGAACTTTAAATATCCAAACGCTAGGAGACCAATGACATTTGACCGTATATATAACTTGAATCATACTACATTAACATAATTCTTTAAGAATTAATACCTTATATAGTCACTAAACTTTTTCAAAAGTTCTCAAGAGGTCACTGAACTTCAAAAGTTCCCTAATTAGTCATTGAACTTTGCAAAAAGTTCATAAAAGATCACCAAACTTCAAAACTTACCTAAATAGTCACTGAACTTCGCGAAAAAATTCCCAATAGATCACTGAACTTTGTAAGTTTGGACGCCATACATAAATAGTTCAGTGATCCCTTTAGAATTTTTTTTCAAAGTTGAGTGACTATTTAGGGAAGTTTTGGCAAAGTTCAATAACTATTTAGGGAAGTTTTGAAGTTCGATGATCTCCTAGAAATTTTTTGCAAAGTTCAGTGACTAATTATGGAACTTTTGAAATTCTATGACATCTTGAAAACTTTTGAAAAAGTTTAGTGACTATTTAGGGTATTAACCCTAATTCTTGACATGATGGTTGACATAATGTCACATGAGATTTCATCATTAGACTATTAACATAGACAACTTTTTCATCTAATCAAATCTTGTCATATAATATTATGTCACTCCATTTATGCATCACTTTCTGTCAAATTTGCGTAACCCATATAACATTTTTCATTTCCCTCAGGTTTCAAGCACTACATGGAAATTTTGGGCTGGTTTGACTTTGACTTGCCAAAGACCAAACAAATTAACTTACGGTAAGCTACAATTTTTTTGAGTCTACAGAGGTTAAAATGTTGAAAATGAAGAAAATTAAAATTCTTTTTTTAAAAAATAATATATATATATATAGTCTAATAGACAATATAAGATGTAATAAAGTTCTCATTTTACGTTATTTTAATAGGTTTGATTTAATTAGTCGTGCATAACGATTAAGGGCTCGTTTGATAAGGCTTCTGTTTCGTTTCGAAAAGTTTCTTGAGGAAGTTACCTAATATCGATTTACTTTAAAAGCTCTAATAATCAAACAAAGTACTTTTAAAAGAATATCCAAACATACTGAAAAATAACGTCTGAACTTTCAATCTAAATAATCGTCATTTTGACCTGCGTGATAGACGCGAAAGTCAAGATGTTAAAGTGCACATAATGTTACAAGATACACAACGCGTAAATTTTCTATCAATTTTTTTATATTAATATTTGGAAAAAGAAAATGAATTGCCACTTTCCTCGGAACCACATCTTTGTGATCGATTGGTCTTATTCTAACAAAAATTATGGCGTGGAAACTTTTTCAATTGGGATCGTGACTTGTAACTATCTTCCCTTGACAAATGAGGCCCCCTTTAAAGACTTTGACAAAAAAGTCCTTAATCATTGATTGTTAGAAGAGAAAGTAACGTGTTAGGAATTGAGAAAATTGTCATCTTTGTTTTATTGGTTTATCGTGTATGCAACACGACTTTATTTCACAGCGGAAACCAAGTACCGTGTGAAGAAACAGTCGATAATATTTATCAATTATTTTTTAGACCTAAAAATCAACAATTTCAAAATATGAACGACATATGAGAAAGCTCCAACCCAAGTATAATTCTTATTGTAGAAATATTCTTCGTTCGGATGTTATAAAATTATATAACAGAAGAAAATAAATTGTTATTGAAAGTCTAAAAACTTTTAATTATATTATATCATTTACCTCTGATTTATAGACCGATATTAATAAAAAGGGTTTAATCCAACTAAAGTCAAATGATCCAACTTTAATTATATAAGTTAAAGAACTACGGCTACCCCCCTACACTTTAATCAAATAATTTGTGTGTAATTTCATATGGGGCCAATGTGGGTCCAACCCGGAAATTATTCCATAATCATCAAGTTTATTCCACGTGGCATATGTATAATTACTGCCCACAAATTTCCATCGGAATTAACCAGTGGAAAACTATATGTATTAGCGTGTACGACCCTCCATTTTTGAACCATTCATCAGAGGGAGCTTCATCAGATTGTGATAAATATCTGATATATAAATTAAAAAAACCATTAAATTAGTGTGTAAATGAATAATTATGACTTAGCATAACTATTCATTGCCGTCTCTGCTTCTCAAACCCCCTCTAAAAAGCCGGCCAGAATCCTACTTTTCAACTCAAATCTCAATTTCTTATTCTTCTTTACAGTTTCAATCTTTATTATACGTAGGTGAGATTTATGTATTGATTTGCAAGTGTTTATGAAGCAAAACTGGGTATAGAAAGTGGCCACCGACAATATCCGATCTTCAGGTTCAATTCTCTTTCTTTTTTCAATTTTTTGAAGTGGTTTGATCTGGAAATGGATTATGGAACTATGGGTTTGATTTGGAATTTGATATAGATTGGTGGGTTTGGCTAAAGATTTTGTTTTCTGGATTTTTTTTGGTTCAGTTTCAATCCAAATGATCTGTTTCCATAGCTCAATTTCGGTTGACCAGCAAGTAGCCATGTCCAAATCTGGGAATTTGAATGATCCTTGTCCGAAAGTGAAGCAAATTAATCACTTCCATAAAAATAAAAGGACTCATAATCAGTTGAATATTCCGGCTTGTAACGAATCTCGTTCTGCCATAATTGATGTGATAATATTGATTGCTGTTATTGGTGCATTTGGGTTCTTGCTGTATCCATATTTCATGGCTTTAGTGCATAATACCGTTGAACTTGGTGGAGAAATTGTAGATGTGATGAGAGAGGAAATTGTTCGTGCTCCCATGGTGTTTGGATGTTTAGGACTTAGCATTTCGTTCGCTGTGATAGCGTTAATTGCGATCACAGTATGTACAGATGGGAAATGTGGGAAACCAGGCTGTCGAGGGCTTAAGAAGGCTGCTGAATTTGATATACAACTGGAGACAGAGGAGTGTGTTAAAAATTCAACTTGTGGGGCGAAAAATGGGTTAAAAAATGGACTATTTCAATTACCTCGTGATCACCATAGGGAACTGGAAGCTGAGCTCAAGAAGATGGCGCCGCCTAATGGAAAAGCAATTCTGGTTTTCCGAGGAAGATGTGGATGTTCTGTCGGCAGAATGGAGGTTCCAGGATCACGAAAGACTCGAAAGGCTAAGAAATAGTGTTATTAACATACTTCACTTTTTACAGGAGCATATTCGAAACTAAAGTAGCCATAATGATTAGCAGATCCTTTCTGGGTTAATTTTCTCTGAACAATATAGATTTGAATAAGCTCAGTAGAATAAACTGTGGCCAATATATGTTATCAATTATAGTAGGAACATATGATCTCTTCTTTCATTAGCTTTATTATCTTAACAGTTATACTTATTCTCTTTAACAGTTGATTAGGTGTTTCTTATCATCTTGTGGTTCTTTGCTCTTTACATGGATGATGTCTTAGATTTAGAAGAAGGTGCATCTTGTTGTTTTCCCCCTTTTCTCCATTATTTTGGGTTTATTATCTGGTGTTTGATGCTACATGTGAGATAAATATGCAGAGGAAACCTTTTGCCGCTTTGATGGAAATTGATTTTTTGATCTTAGATTCATGTGGCTGGAGCCAGAATTTTTTTGTTTTGGGGGCCAGTTTCACCATGGTGTATTGACGAATCTGAACTAGTAGAGGTAGGGAAGTTAAGCTCCTTAGAAAGGATTTGGCCGAAAAGGCAACCCCTTTTGTTTTCTTTTCCTGTTTGCAGCCTGAATGATGTTTGTATCTCCAAATTTACCTAGACTAAGTAGAGGCAGACATGGTATTGCATGGCTGTAAGCATCAAACACTGCTCCCTAACAATTGTCCTCTCTTTGAGCTTTTCCGGTGTAACTTTCACAGCCATCAAGTCCCATCAATTACTTTTCACACTCACACATCGCTTCCTCAAGATATTTTTCTTTTTAGATTATTTCCTATCAAATGCACGATAAGGTCTTCCCTGTTTCTCCAAAAGCTATACTCTGGACAGAAATACTATTGTTTCGGGATGCTATCTTGGGAGTAGGGATTGACTGCAGATTTTTAGAACTTTGGATGCTCTTAGCTATCAATCTATCCATAATTTGTATTGCCTACATTCTATACACTGAATTCTAAGCAAACGAGAAAGTTTTCTAGTTATCTATGTGAGGATTGTTGGGTTTTGATACTCAATAACTCCCCGGTTAATGATGTTAAATCATTAGTTATTCAGTCGGCATCGATCAAATGACTGATGTGAAATATCGACACCTCAATTAGAACGAACTGAGCCTATAACTATTTTGGGTAGTTGGAAGTAGCATAATTCAATTAGAGTTGCTCATGGTCCTACCCTTCATTCCTTGGACGCCTTTTGATGTTTGGCCCACTTATTGGTTATCTATTATCTTCTCTTGGGTCTAATCGATTACTTAATCTAAAAGCCTAATCTACTACTATACGGGTAGCCTCTTTGCCTTGAGAAACGCACATTATTGCCTTGAGAAAAAACTGGCTGCTCTTTTTTTGCTTTGTGCTCTTCCTGCAGTGTTTTTTCTCCTTGTCTTTCTTACCTTTGTGGTTGCTGTGTGGCTGCAATAACCTTTCGCTTTTGAGTCCTTTGTTGGCAATACAAAAGCAACTAGAGTAGGGTGAAAGTTGTAGGAGATTGGGTTGTCTTTTGGTGGCGTCGATTTCAGTTGGTTTGATAAAACTGAGCCCGGAAAATCTTGGTGATCAATTCTTCCTTTACAAAGATATTGACAAATGTAAAAGAAAAATATTTTTTTTTTGGGTTCTTTTTGCCAATTATGTTGCCATGGTTGCTTTCTTTCATAAATTGATGGTTAAGTATACTCTTACACTGCCAAGTCCATTGAACTACACCCATAAAATAACTCGAGATTGGTTTTCCAAAAAATACTTATGCAGCTAGTAGTGTTCCAGGATCACTACTCTTCTCATCTTGTTCCATAATTCCAATTGCTACATATATGAAACTTGAAAGCATAATGAAGTTTCTTAATCCATCTGCCAAATGATTGTGGGATCCGAAGGTTTTCAACCTGTAAAACCGAAGAGAAAACCAGTGACTGTCCTTTTGATCAACTTTCTTGAATGATTGTGGGATCTGAAGGTTTTCAACCTTGAAAACGAAGAGAGAACTGGTGACAATCCTTTTTACGAACTTTCTTGAATCCGAAAGTTATCAACCCATAAAATCAAACAAAATACTCATGACGATTATCAACCACCAGCGAAATAGCCAACAAAAATATGAAGCACAAACCGAATATGACACAAAATTGGTGTACATTAAGATTGACATTTTGTAATAGATAGAAAATTGTGCCATTGATTTGATTTAAGTGTGGTTAAATCAATGAACACAATTATTGTGTTGTCGAACAATGTCAAATACAGTGTACACAAAGCAAAATTGCACAAAATTTTATGGGATGAAATAAGCTACATAAGAAAGTCATACATTATACATTTAAGGGAGATTTGCAGCCACAGTACCGAATATTTCACTTAATAACATACTTGACTCAAACTTTTCATTTGTACCACTCACGATTTCAAACATTTCAAGAATTAGCATTTGGAGTCCAAATGGATGTAAACCGTTAGTTGACCCAAATAGTAAACTTTGAATTATTTTGACTATTTTTTAAAAGTTTAGAATAATAAATTTGTATTTTCTCACAAAAAACACAATTATAATAATTAAATCAAAACACAAAAAACTAAACAAAAACCCAACCACCCACTCTCATCTCTCTTTTCTCCAACCCCATTTAAGCCCCTTATTTCAAAACCATAATAACCAGCTACAGCGGTCGGCCGCCAACGCCGTTGCCACCACTAACCCTTAACGCTGGCATCGAAACCGCCACCCAAAAGGCTTCCCATGGATCTATATTCAGCCTGTAATTTTTCTATTTCTTACTCTACACACTCAATTTCTCATTCAACAAATCATTTGTATTACTCTCCAATCCCTTGGGTTTTCCCCTCAACTACCTCAACCTATCAGTACACCTGCATAGCATCAAACATTGACACATTTCTTTCCAATTCCAAATGCACGACCATCTCACTCATCTGAGTCAACTCATTCTGCAACACCTCCATCTCAAAGTTGGACCGAGTCACTTTCGATTCTAGAGGCCCTTTCGATTGCATATGCGAGTCCACCTGTTGATATGCTATGCCTTGGTTTCTTGTATTTTTTCTTATTTTTTGTGGCAAACGAGGGAATGGAAGGTACGAGGTTTAGGGTTTCTGGGATTTTTTATGGCTGAGGTAAATGGGAAATGCATCCCTCGACTTGAGAAGATAAAATGGTGAATGCAGGTGGCAGTTAGAGAGAATAAATGAAAGCAAACGCTTAGGGGTTTTTTCAAATTCAAATTTAGGGAGATTGATATTGGTTGAATGGGTGTTGGCGATGGAGGAATGGGGTTATATTAGGTCGTCGACAAAAAAGGTGATTGTTGGCACTTGGATTTGTGGCTGATGTAAATGGGCAAGTTGATAGGGTGACAATAGCTGGAGAGGATGAGGTGAAAATGGAAGTTCGAAAGCAAAGGGAGAAGATGCATAGGTGTCGACGATGATGACGACGACATTCGATGGTGGTGGAAAGGTGGGAAAGAAAGAGACCACCCTTATTTTTCTTTTCTTCATTTTTATTTAATTATTATAATTGTATTATCTTGCCCTTTATAAATTTAATCAAAACTATTTTTTGAGTTATTTAACCGTATGGATGTAAAAATAAAATATTTGAACCAAGTCAAGTTTGATACCGCGACTAGAGTTCTCCCTACATTTAATTTGCATAGGATACACCTCGCATAAATTTTGTTTAGAAACTATGGAATTCATTTTTCTATTACAAATTCGTAGTAATTAAATAAGTTTAAATAAAAACTTGTAAAGAATAATTTTGTAAGCACCGCAAACAGAAAAAAAGTTCTTTTCATTTGAGAATTCAAACCATCTGTACTTATTTACACTAAATACATCAATCTATATCCATTTGTTGAGCTGGAAAATCATCAATCCCATTTTCAGAACCCGGATTCTCATCCCCGGATTCCTCATCACCATGACCCGACTCCATATTAAGATCCGAATCCCCATCCTCCTCCCTCCTCTCACGGCCGCGTGCCAGGAACACGTGAATCCTCAGTCCGCCGCCTCCTCTCCTCGATTCCTCATCACCTGATTCACCTTCCTTCTTATCCTCCACCGGCATCTTGTACCGACAAACCGGGCATGATCCATGGAGCCCTAGCCATTTATCGATACAATCTGAATGGAATTTATGCTTGCAGGGCATCTCTTTGACTTCCCCGTTGACCTCGAACTCCACCAAGCAAATCGAGCACTCCAAATCCGGTTCAGTCACTTTCACAACCGGCAAAGACTCTATTGAAGCCTTTGATGCCGGTAAAGGTCCTTCTTTCGACGGGATTTCGCGGAGGATCGACTCAATGTCGACGGAGCCTTCGATGAGGGTTACGGAGCCCCTGGCTTGGTTTACAAACACCGCGATTTCACGGGTGGCGGAGGTGTTGGAGGCGGCGGTGGCCATGCGGATGATCCGGGGGAGGAGCAAGGCGGTGGCGCCGGCTCTACTGCTCAGATCTTCGATGAAATCTATGTCGAGTGATTCCGATTCCAACTCCATATGCGATTCTGATGAATCCATTCTATTTTTCCTTTTTTTATCAATTTTTCTTTTTTTTTTTTTTTTGTATGAAATTATCGTGAAAGAAATGGAGAAAGAGCTACGTCTGAAGTGCTGGGTATATATGTGGACAAAAGTGTGGCAATAGAAGGATCTAGAAGACATTAATAACGGGTCTGATTAAAGGTTAAATTTATGGAAGTAGATATTTTTGCAATTAGAGGTTTTGTATTTAGCCCATGGGCCATGAGTCCCATCCTTTAAAAAACTCTTTTTCTTTTTTCTTTTTTTAACAAGAAATTACGGCCCTCCCTAATTTTCGAGTTTCTGATTCGAAGTTTTTTTTTTATAAATTCAAAAATTAGATAATAATACATTTTTAAATATTAAAAATAAAGTTATGCAATTAAAAAATAAATAATTATATTACCACTACAAAATTTGTTTACTACACCACAGTTTTGAATATATGTTTTATCTACTTAAATAACCATTAGTAAAATTACATAAATAGACCTTTTTTTATTTTTTTGAAACTTTTTTTCTTCACCGTGGACATGCTTTTCTTTTCCCCGCTACACTTGTTTTTCTTTTTTTGGTGGTAATTATGATGGATTGTTTTTTTTATTATTATTATTGATTTTGTAATGTATGTAAAACTTGATAATTGTAAGTAATTAATAAAATTAACTGACTGTAAATATAGGTTGGGTGGAGTGGGGTGGTGTAAATGTGTGTGGGTAGAATTAGAAATGGGGTGAGAGTGGTGGAGGGGTGATTACAGTGGGTGGAGTTGGTATTTCATTTGGTAGAATTAAAAATGAGCGTTTACTAGTGGGGTGTAAAAAGTGTTGACTTTTTCTAGGCAGAATTAATTGGGGATTCGGGACTAATTGGTGGTCGTGGCGGCAGCGGTGGTGGTGGTGGGTGGAATTTTTTTTCATGGACAAGATTTGAATGCCGATGAGGTGGGGAGGGAGAATGGAATAAATGTAAAATTGAGAAAAAATGAATACCATAATATTTTAAGTTTTAATTTAATTATGACTATAATTGTATAATTAATGTAGTTTATTTATTAAAAATAAAAATTTGATTTTAATCCCCCCCACCAAACAAGGGCTCGTAATAAAATAATTTTACATATAAATCTAAAATATTTTCCTACATTTTTACCACATGTTTTCAAAATAATCACTATTTTTTTAATTAATTAATCAGATGTTGTGATACAATAATTTTATTAAGTGGGATTCCTCGTCCCGACCCTTTCCAAATATTGCACGTTGCTTTGTTGTGCGGTGCATCACGGGATTTAGATTTTTCAATTCAAATTTTCATTTCTAGCTCTTCGACTCGATTCCGTTCAACATGAAAGTAAATGGGTAGTCCTTGAGAGATCTTTTTACCTTGGGAAAACCTCCATTTATATAGAGCTTGGGCTATGGTTATGTCGTATTAAAATGGTTATGGAGGCATAGGACGGTTGTCCTAAGGTTTCTAGATTTCTGATAGGAATAAAGCCATCAAGAGCACTGCCTCCCATGACCTACTCGACTAATAAATGTGTCGATAGATGCCCACATGCTTCGAGTCTGATCGATGAGGTCTCCATTAATTGTGCCACAACTAGAGTGATCGGAAAAAATCTTATCAAATACAGCAACATCACGGGTAAAATGCGTTGAAAATATCTATCGCTCATAAAGTTCAAATCACACAAAACTAAGCTCAAAAAAGTTTATATTCCAGTCTCATTGTCACGTTAACTTATTTTTCTTTAATTATTTATCATACCACCTTGGCTCATCTATGATTTACATTAAAAATAATGTTATCTAATATCATTGATAATACAACGTCAATTTAGATAAAAATATATTAAATGAGACAGCTAAATCGATATTTTAACCCTTTACTCTTACACTAATTATTCACTCATAATTGTCGTGTGCTTGCAACAGTTGTGTTTCAATTAAAAACAAATTTGAAATTCCGGTTCATTAATAACCACACAGCGGTCCGGCCGACATATTTAGATCCAGTTGGGTTTGCGTACACGCCCAGTCACATCGGCATGTACATAACATGCATACTTTACACACCTTCCATTTCATCGTCAATTCAAAGAAGTTACAGGGCCTTGTATCTACACAGCCCTAAAAAACCCAATCTCCATGGACTCCTCGTTTAACATATCCAAAATCTACCGCCAGTATTGCGGTATTCTGTCAATTTCTCTGTTTTTTATTTAGATTGAAGTAATCAATTTCTCTGTATCTACATAACGTTTTTAGAATTTTTTGGAAGTAAAGGGAACAATTTTAATGTTTTTCATATGGGTGGCTTTAAATTAGAGAAACTAAATTAAATTATCTAGACTGGAGGAATTCTATAGTTACTGCATTAAGATTCTCTTTCTCTCGAAATTTTTATCTATAAAGTTGGGTTTTCTGAAATTTGAAGTGTGATATGTTGCTTAATTAGTTAATATAGTCGTGCTATTACAAAAGTTTGGATTTATTGGTTAATAAATTGCTGTCCAAGAATTATCGAAGACATCTGAATGATTTTCTATTTTCAGAAAGGATTCTTTACTAGTTCAAGAATATGTTTTATAATAAGTTCTACGCAATCAACCTGTTTTAATTTTTTTTTTTTTCCCTGTAAAGGGGTGTTGTGATTTGTTGTAATTTTTCGAGAATTTCTATTTCAGACATTATGTCTGAGGCGCATCCTAGTGTGGGGGAGAGCTACAGGCCAGACGACGAGTCACAGAAATTGAGATTTTCAAGAGAGGCACTGGCACAGCTATTGACCGTGGTGGAGTCTAGTGTGAATACAAGGTATCTAATTTGTAACAATAATGGTTCAAACTATTTGCTTGGATGCTGCTTAGATTTTAAATATTTAGTTGCAAATGAAGTTTATAATGTCTTTTTGTGGTTGTGCGCATGACTCTTCTATGTGTTAGAATTTCTTTTTCTTTTCTTTTTTAGGTTGAGATTGTTATATACATATTATATTGTTCTATGCTGGAGCTTGTTTTTATCATATCAGTTTGGTGAATTGTAAGAAAGGAAACTTTATGCTGAAATTTGATGGAATTTTTCAGAAGGAAAATTTATGCTGAAATTTGATGGAATTTTTCAGAAGGAAAACAGAAACTTGAATGTGAAAATGTCATCATAAAATTTGTTGACACTTCACGATGATTATGCATGTCATTTGGTTTTCTATAAGTAACTTATAAGGAGATAATAATGAGAGGAGCAATATGTCCCACGAAATGCGTGGATAATGAGTGCGTGGTCATTGTGAATGTGTGGCTAAAATTAAAGTTGGATTGGAAATGATAAGTCATAAAGAAACCCAAACACACAGAAGACACAGATTTTATATGTTATTTGGCTTTCTTTCGATGAAAAACTTCAGTCTATTAATTGATAAGATACTTTCTATTTTTGTATAGTGATGGGAAAAATGTTAAGTGTCAGGTTAATGAAAGCTGAAAATTATGTTCTATCACAGGATTTCAATTCTTGAGGAAGCTTACAAGCTGATGTCAACAATAGACTTGATGGTAAGATGCGCTGTTGAGTTTTTTATGCCCATTTTGGATGTAAGATTGCTTTTAAATTGTTTTCAATGCTTTACATGCTTCTTAATTTTCATAGGCAGATTTTTCTGAGTTCTTGCGATTCTATGATTTTGTCTTCTTCATATGCCGCGAAAATGGTCAGAAAAGAATCAGTATGTCGATTTTATTCCTCTCTAGCATTTTAGTACACTTTCGTCAATATTATACAGCACATCAGAGCATAAATCTGATTCTAACCACCCGTGCTAAGCATATTTCAGCTGTAAGCAGGGCTGTTATGGCCTGGAGATTAGTTTTAGCTGGAAGGTTTCGATTGCTTGATCAATGGTGCAACTTTGTTGAGGTAAATTTTAATGTTGTAATTGTTATTGATTGTTGTCAGGGACCAATCATTGACATTTTTGTTTTGCTTTTCTCCTACGGAGATGACTACCTATTTAAAGAAAGAAAAAGCAATTATAAAGATGATGATTAATTTAACTAGGTGTCTCTTGACACGTCTTAATTAGGATTGCGAAATGACTTGAATTGGGGCCTTCTCATCATTACATGGAAGTTCAGATTTCCTGTACTTCGGTTGTAGGATGGCACTCGTATGATTAAGTTAATTAGTTGTCTCTTGACATGACTTAATTAGGACCTTTGTTTAAAAAGATGGAAACGGGATTTTACTTTGTGAGGGGAGGCATAAGCCTCGAGGCGGATTGAGGCGCAAGCCTCACAACAAACCAAAGCCAAAAAATTATAAATTTGAGAAATAAAAAAATTTAAAATCAGAGAGAGAGAGAGAGAGAGAGAAGAGGAGACGAAATGCAGAAAAAAATTACCTTCCGGAGTTTCAGAACCGCTGGTTGGCTCCTTGCAATCTTGTGGAAGCAGCTTTTTGTGTCTTGGGAGAGTGGTGAGGCGTGATGTAGGGTAGTGGGGTTAAACTAAGTATTTTTATTGTTTAGTCAAACAACGGATAGGCTCAATTTTTTGCATTTTTATTTTTTAACAAGATGGGTCCAATTAAAAGGGCTCTTTCATCTCTAAGTCGCGTTAGACTTGGAAAAAGAAAATAAAAAAGTGAACAATTTCAAATGTTGCAGCAAGCCTCATTCAATGAGGCACCTGCCTGTCAATTAAATAGCACTGAATTTGCGCCTTGAGGCACTAAAGGTGCACCTCACTTTGAGAGGAGCGCCTTGTTTCCGCCTTTTCAAACCTTAGGACTGCGAATGAATTGGGGCCTTCTCATCTCTACATGGAAGTTTAGATTGCATGGTCTTCAGTTGTAGAATTTTTTTCACCCTTCACTTTCTTTTTGTACAAATCTCATGTACTGCCTTATATAGTTTATGATATAGGTTTTGGTTCCTGGTTAAATTCTTCTGTCATTTATCAGGAACACAAATAGGTAAAAGGTAATTTATTGCTGTGATTGACCAGTCTAGCTGCTGCTTTTGTAGTACAATGATATGTTTTATGTGTTGTCAAAGATGAAGGGATGGAGCAAGGTTTACAAGTGTCAAATGTCAGATGAACAGAGGATAACAGAAAAAAAAAATAAGCTATTAAATATATATAGAACTAGTCTGTATTGAAGATGTCAAAAATTATATTATCATATCTGTTTGTATACAGTGACCATGTAGAGAGTTTTTCTTTGGTTTATGTTCAAAACTACTAGCAGTGAAATGTGAATTGAGTTTGGCCTCTTATCTATGTTTGTTGAATTTGATCGCTATAGTATGGTATGTTTCAAACCATTGTTGCACTATAAGAATCTAATGTTAGTTACTCCATTTGTTTTTTGCATCTTTCCTACATATGCTACGACTCATTTCTCTCAAATGTTCCCAGAGTAACCAGCGACATAACATTTCCGAAGATACATGGCGACAAGTTTTAGCATTCAGTCGCTGTGTGCATGAAAATCTTGAAGGGTATGATCCTGAAGGTAATGTTGCTGGCTATTATGAATTTTCTGAATAATTTCCATATATGAAAATTTCATATATAAGAAATGGATAATATGGTTTGGAGGAAGCCTATCTGGAGGCTTTGTAGAGCCTGATCCTGGAACCTTTAAAAAAATACCAATTTATGACACTACTGATAATGTGCATACTTATTTCATTGTTACTATAGACTTGTGCAAAAAACTATTAATTTTATGCTTGATCATGGAACAATCAAATGGTCAACTATGACCACTAGTCATCATGTGCGTACTTATTTCGTTGTTAGTAAAGACTTTTGGTATGCAGAAAACTAATATGTTTATGTTCAACACTCAATCCCATATGCATGACATAGATTTTTCTGCGTGCAGATGGAGGTTTATTATGTGCTTTTTCCCTGTCCCTGGTGTTTTTACCAGCTTTACTATTTACTGCCAGCAATTTATATTATTTACATCTACTCCTGCTTGGTGAGTTCTGTAGGCTTGTTAGTATAGGGGATGGGCGTTTAAAGCTGA
>CAIGRB010052366.1:17316-34961 GCA_903798255.1 Fraxinus quadrangulata | reverse complement strand
ATATTGATAAATTTTATATTGATTTTATGCATTAAAAGATATGAATCACCTTGTGAAGTTTACGAACTTCTCACAAATTCGACAGGTAAAGAAAGATAACATGTGGTTGATGTGGAGAACGGTTGGATGATAATAAATAATGTAGTGATATGATTCTTAGGTGATAAAAAGTTTTTGCTTAATATAACTTGTAATTAAAATAAATCACTAAATTCGATAATCTCAATCACGTCTGATTCAGATAGCATTACTACTAATGTACTTTTCAAGATGTCACTGGCAACAAAGAATTTTACAAAAACTTTTTCTTTCTTTTGAAAATTCTGAATTTTGTACCTAGTTGAACTGTTTGATAAAATCATATTCATATTTAAAAATTTAGCTAGGATTGCAGTCGCATTTTTGGGTGATTGGGACTTTTGTTTTTAACGTCTTTATTGTCATCCGAGACGAGATAGTGTATTGAATTTGCAAATTTTGTCGAGTAGTCAGAGTATTTGTGTATTGATCGTTGTCTTTACATTTAACAGAAGTTAGATTTTATTCTGAATGTATTCTACAAGACGATAATTAATTTGAGAACACAAATTTAATTTTAACATTCAAATGCCAATTTTCCAGTTTGAGCTTTTCTTAAACTTTCAATTAATAGTCATTGTTGACAAAGTATTCTGCTGAGTGGGCGCACATATATTGTGTGTTTATATTTTCAAAAATTCAACAATCTTGAGAATGTGGAAAGCTCAAAAAACGTGCACACAATCGAAGCCAGAAATTCAAGGTTCGCGAATCACGCCCGTGCAATGGACCATTCAATATTTCAATCAAAGGTTTGCTTTCCGGCTATGAGTCGGCAGTTTTGACAACTCCATATTTCCTTTTCCAATTATTTGTGCGTGATGTGATTGCTTGTGATAATATTGTAGTGAGTAAGATTGATACCAGTGATAATCCTGCTAATATGATGACAAACTACTTCCTATTTCTAAATTTGAACATTATTTGAATTTAGTGAGTATTTATCATTGATTTAATTCATTGGGGCTTGTTTGGATGAGGAGTGGTGTTTATTGATTGAGTTGTGACTTGAAGTTTCTTGTGTTGGAATTTGGTTCAAGGTGGAGATTTGTTGTGGATTGACCCAAATTTTAGTGGGTATTGAAGTCTAATTGGAGTAGTTTTGAAGAGATAAAAATTATGGATCGAAGGAAAAAATCGCCGCAATTTCTCTAGCCTGGAGCTAGCTGGACGCTCGAACGAAGCTGGTAGAAAACAACCCGAGACTTTGTCGTCCGACTATAGCCAGGGGCTGTTGCTTGACTGTCGCTGAGCGATAGTCTTTTCAGCCCAAGCTCATTTTGCCTGTTTTACGTGTTTTTGGACTTCTTTTCTACTACAATTTATTCCTAGAATTTTCCTATATATAGGTCACGACTTGTAATATTATTATTACATTCTAACATTGAGAGAATTGAGAGAAAACATTATTGAGAGCTTAGATTTCAATTGGTTATTAAAATCTTGATATTGTAAATACAAAGTTATTGATTTTATAGTGGATTCTCCTCCTTTAAACTTCTTATGTTCTTGTTATTTTCATTTTTATTTCATTGTCCTCATTATCTTATGATCCAGAATTCATAACACTTCATGTCATCATCTTAACCTGATTTGTCACTTAGATCTCTATTCAACGGCTCCAATAGTGTTGTTTATGTTTGATATGATCATTATCTATATAGACCGAGCATATGTGCGTTGAGGACTATATAAGCTTGTTTAGCATGATTCAGCTAGGGAGTCCTCGGGATGATGGGGTCCTCGGGATATACCCGAGGACTAATATCATACTTTTACAATGTTTGGTGGTGTCCATCCTTGGGAGTAAGTCCTCGGAATATTTTGATCGCCCAAAGACGTGGTGTCCTCGAGCACTTTTCTTCGTTAAACTCAAAAACCTTTCTACTTGAACACAAAGGGATCCTACACTTCAAGGATTCTAAACATATCCAACATCTCAATCCAAGACTTCTATATTTAGGAAACTCTATCTCAAAAATATTATAGTTGTATTATAATTGGAACCGCAATTATGGGGCAATCCCAAGACCCATCTCAGAAAGAACTCTTAAGGACAATGATATTCAATTAATCCAATCATATTAAGAGTTCACTATCTATCTCTATAAATACAAATCTTCTGTTTATTATTCAGGTACGCTTTAACATAAATTTCAATTTATAGCCACGTGCATAAAGTCTCTCTCTAATATAAGTATCGGAGGGACGATAAACACAAACATCGACACCTTTGTTTCAGGTACCGAAAGACTTTGTTCGTGCTCATCACCAATCATCAAGCTCGAGAATTCACAAGTGCAGATTTTTGACAGCGTCAATGTTTATTCGCAATTTGGTAATGACTTGGTTTTTAACCTATGTTGACATGTTTGTATATGAAATTGAACAATATATTGATAAATTTTATATTGATTTTATGCATTAAAAGATATGAATCACCTTGTGAAGTTTACGAACTTCTTACAAATTCGACAGGTAAAGAAAGATAACATGTGGTTGATGTGGAGAACGGTTGGATGATAATAAATAATGTAGTGATATGATTCTTAGGTGATAAAAAGTTTTTGCTTAATATAACTTGTAATTAAAATAAATCACTAAATTCGATAATCTCAATCCCGTCTGATTCAGATAGCATTACTACTAATGTACTTTTCAAGATGACACTGGCAACAAAGAATTTTACAAAAACTTTTTCTTTCTTTTGAAAATTCTGAATTTTGTACCTAGTTGAACTGTTTGATAAAATCATATTCATATTTAAAAATTTAGCTAGGATTGCAGTCGCATTTTTGGGTGATTGGGACTTTTGTT
Organism: Fraxinus quadrangulata; assembly: GCA_903798255.1. Classification (NCBI taxonomy): domain Eukaryota; kingdom Viridiplantae; phylum Streptophyta; class Magnoliopsida; order Lamiales; family Oleaceae; genus Fraxinus; species Fraxinus quadrangulata. The sequence goes on along the minus strand of CAIGRB010052366.1, from coordinate 32,066 downwards.
TTTAACGTCTTTATTGTCATCCGAGACGAGATAGTGTATTGAATTTGCAAATTTTGTCGAGTAGTCAGAGTATTTGTGTATTGATCGTTGTCTTTACATTTAACAGAAGTTAGATTTTATTCTGAATGTATTCTACAAGACGATAATTAATTTGAGAACACAAATTTAATTTTAACATTCAAATGCCAATTTTCCAGTTTGAGCTTGTCTTAAACTTTCAATTAATAGTCATTGTTGACAAAGTATTCTGCTGAGTGGGCGCACATATATTGTGTGTGTATATTTTCAAAAATTCAACAATCTTGAGAATGTGGAAAGCTCAAAAAACGTGCACACAATCGAAGCCAGAAATTCAAGGTTCGCGAATCACGCCCGTGCAATGGACCATTCAATATTTCAATCAAAGGTTTGCTTTCCGTCCATGAGTCGGCAGTTTTGACAACTCCATATTTCCTTTTCAAATTGCTTTGTTTACATTATCTAATTATTTGAAACTTGCAATATTTTATTGCTTAATCAACTCTCTTATTTTCCATTAAATAAAAAGTATATAAATAGAGATATAACTGATTATTATTATTGTAAATGAAATATTATTTGTGAATGATCTTTACAAATATGGGTCTAACGAGGCCAGCCTTGGGGTCATCTTTCATACGAGTTCATAACGTAGCCTCTAATTGTATGAGTTATACGATCCCTGAAAAGGGTTTTAATAGGACTCTTTACTAGTGTTATTTCTATCTATAATAATTTTAAATAATCAAGTTATTAATTACAGGACGAAAGCAAAATGAATATTATTGGGTTCGATAATTCAATAATAGAATTCTATTGGCTTTTCGGTCTTCCTTGTAGTTTCTCCTTTGAGGGTCTTCAAATTCTCGATCGTGAATATATGAACTGATTGTCCACTTTTAAAGAATTTTTATTTGGACAATTCATACCATATATGCATATATAATGTTGATATAAGATTTTAGTTCTTCCGTTTTTTATCCGTAACATTGTTTAATGACAATTGTAACCCTTTATAAATATGAAGGATTTAGGTTCTTGTCATTTTCCCATCAAATCCAGAAATTTGGTCGGTAAAATAAATTGTGCAACAAAAGAAGCTGAAATCGTTTCACTTTACTATCAAAAACCAAGTAACTGCATAACAAAAATATGTCGCCAGTGAATTCATACTGATTTTGCTAAGCTAATCTACAAAACGAATCTCCCCCGCCAATCTTAATTTGAAAATATAAATTAAACTAAAATTATTAAAAGGCAAAAAAAAAAAAAATCTCACCACTACCTATAACTCTCTCTCAACTTCTTGGTGTGTATACACTAATCCTAACTCCCATCTATTTTTCTCCCTAGTGACTCAATTCCTCGTCATATGGGCCCATCTTTTTGGGCCGTATATTTTCTTCCTGGCCCAAATTCCGACAAGCTTGATGGGCCCCCATCTTGAAAAATGAATTGAAACGATGTTAATAGAAAGAAATTAGAAGAGTCGACACAACTGCCACATTGCCGCCAGGATAGCGATGGTTCCAACAAAGGCCGGTAGCTGAGTCCGTGTCGACTGGGCACCGCTTGCATCCAATGCTCCTTCGTATACCATCGTGCCATCGACTGGAGTTTGCCCGTTCGATTTCTTTTCACTGCACCCAAATAAATGCAGTTAGTAAAAAATGCAAGTAGAGAAAATAATCGTGTACAACGTGCATGTTCCACGACAATTAGTTGTCAGCTTTAGACAATCCAATTGTACTCAAGACGGTCTATTATTGCTTTCTTAAAATTAATTAGGAAATGGTAAACTATCAAAATGCCACTATTAAAATGGAGATTTTTATTTTTTCTTACTTGCAATCCTAACGTTCAAATTGACAGGCTTTTATGATTGGTTAGTAATGGACAAAACCGCACTTGATAAAATCTGCCTAAAAGTAAGAATTTCGGGGGATTTTCGTAAATTTACCTCGTGTTTGGTGCCGGACAGAACGTTATGATATAGTCGGCATCGGCACAGGTGAACGTGCTTGTCTTATCATCATACGCGTAACTGTATGCGCGTGGACACGCGCTCTTGAAAACTTGCGAGTATGGCGAGGGTTTGCAGGTGTCGGGTGTGCCGTACGCTCCGCTGCAACAGTATTGCTCTTGTCCGAAGGCCTCGCAAGCGCTTTTGCAAGCGACGTGGTCGCCGTCACTACTTGTCACTCGGAGCTCTGACGGACACGCGCCGTTCAAATCCACTACGCATCCAGTAGTAGTACAATTAGCTCCGGAGCCGCCCTGTGGTACCACCAGCATCGGAACGTTGTACCCGTCGACCAGGCTGACGTCATAGAAGTCCATTCCGCCTGAACCATCGAGCGTGAACTCCGCAAGAGTTGCAGGTGGAGCAGCACCACCACCGGCGCATTCCATTTTTCCAGAGCCGCAATCACCTGTGACGCAGGAGAATTTCCCGGTGGAGTCCTCTCTGCATAGAGTCCTACCCCATAATCGGCCGCCCCATGAAGAAGGCGCGTCAAGTGTCCTCGTCCCACCCTTTTGCAGAGCAAAACCTGTGGTGGGAAGTGGCGCAATTCCGGCGTTTGATAAAATGCCTGGCCAAACTGTGAACTCACACTTGTTTACAATTGTAAATGTTGCCGCTGAATATACTCCTGTACCAAGATCATCACCAAACTGTGAACTCACACTTGGAATTTATTAATTTTGTTCAACCCTCCCTTAAACTGGGAATAAATTTTACCTGATGGAAGGAAGCTTGAAAGCGTTAGGAGGAGAACGTACAAGTAGAATTGCGCCATTGAAGGTGTAATACAGTATACGTACGTATGTGTATGTATATATAGAGAGAGAGCTCGTATAAACAGAAGAAGGTGGTGGTGAGAGGCGGTGCCCAAGCCGCCGCCTTGTGAAGAGAGGGAGGGAGTTTCTGTCCAGTCGGAATGGCGGAGTTATTTATAGAGTTATGGTGGGGGCCGCTTCCTTTTGGAAACGGAGCGGGGTCTATACAGTTGGTTCGTCAAAATGGTGGCTTTTTTTCGCGGCCATACTTAGTGGCGTCAATGACGAGCACGAGCTTCGGCTCGGAGATCAGCCCACGAGCTCGTAAAATTTTTACTTTTTTTATTTATCTTTTTTTACCTATATTTAGACCTTAAAAAAAAAAAATTTTTTTTGACAAGTTGCTCGTCAAAAACGAGCCGAGTCTAGCGAGCCAGCCTGCTCGGCTCGGGTTCTTCATGAGCAGCTCGTGGCTCGTTTTTTATGGCCCATACTCGATTAGTCTTAATTTTATTTTCATAAATTTAAAATCGATTTAAGTATGTTTGAAATGTGACTTTTTAAAATAATTTATAAGAATTCAAATCAACAATTAATTATAATCACTCTTTAATATATTGATTAGGCCACGCCACACATCATTGCCCCACCTTAGAGCATATAGATCCATGCGATCGATGAAGATTCAAAATCGAATTTCACTTGCTCTTGTTCAATAGTGATTTCTTCATTCTTTATGTAACAAAATGAATTCCATTCCAGCCTCAGGTCCAGTCCATGGCAATGCATTTTATGTTGGTAGATAGGGATGATTTCGTCTCCTTATTATGTGGAGTATTTGATGGGAATTAAAATTAGATTTTTAATAAATTGCGATAAATTTTTTTGAAATGTGTAGTTGAAAAGTTGTGGGATCTATGAAAAATGTAGTTAATATTGATTATTTAACTTTGATTTAGATTAAAGTCCAATTTTAAACCGGAACAAACATGTCTTATTTGATTATTGATGGTTTAGTAAATTAGTAGGATGATTGGGCCAATGAGATTCTTTTAGTGCAAGGCAAGGATGCCATGATAAGATATTCAAGTGGATTGATAGTTACGTCAACGTTGTCACTTACTCTTGAATGGCAAATGGGCTTTTACAGCCCAATGTAAGCTCATAAAGATAGCAACATTTGCAAGCTGCCACTCGTATTTAATTAATGCTAAATTAGGTGTAAAATAATTAAAATATCGTGAAAGAAAATTGATTAAAATTTAAATAAAATCAACAATTAATTTTAATCAAATATTTAATGGGATTCACAAATTTTCAAACCACAATTCTATCTTTTATTAAATTCTACTAAAAGTCTTATTTTCTTTATCTAGAATAAACGGGTGCTAAATGAGTACAAATATTTTTTTGGCCTTTTTTACAAACAAAATTCGAAAACTTTCATAGTTGTCCCACCGTGAACTAAAATCTTGATTAGAAGGCACATTTTAAAGATAAAATCAGTCACGACAAATTAAGATATTGATCGACTTGATCATTTTCAATGAGTATAAGGTGGTCGAAAATTCTCAATACTACTTGACTTTGACATCGTTCTCTTCAGTACCACCACCTCAGTATGATGGCAAAACGGGCCGAGCAAACTTGTTGAGCATATTATTATTTTTATTCACATCTACGTGAAATGTAATTTACTATGATTGCACATCAATTCCTACATCCACGATTATGAATGTTTGCTTGCATATCAATCTTGCTGTTCTCTTTTTGGCTTTTAATTGCGTAAATCACAGCTAAGGGATAGTTACGCTCCGAACACGACTATGCAGGAAAAAATCCCTCTGGTCCCAAATGGAAACTTTTCGAATAAATCTTTGCATAAAAAGAAAAAAGAGTATTCTGATAATACTCTACGAGAAAAATAAAAGTTCAATCTATTACAATTTGATAAAAATCTTTAGTTAAAATCAACAACTAAATTTAACCACGTATTTTATGGGTATCACAATTTTTCAATCTCACATTCAACCCTTATTGACTTCCATTTTAAAACTCATTTTTCTTAAATTTATTTTCAATCATACATTTCATGATTTTTATTAATTTTTAAACCACACATTTTATTAAATATTATTAAAATTTACTAAATATCTAAATTTAGCTGAACAAACAGGAATTCAATCATAACTTTTGATTTTAATGTATACCGAACATGAAAATATCTGCACAAGACATCGCATGATTAATAAATAATAAACGTACCACTTGACCCATAGGCCGTGACAGAAGCCGTTGGCGGCTTTAACACCAGATTAAAAGTCATGCTTGGCGACCACAGGTTCAGAATTTCAAACGGCAGTTCTTAATTCTTAGGATAGAAAGTCAATGATCAGATAATATTTTGTCCACTTTAATGTCATACCTAATTACGTTTGACTCATCATAGAAAATTAGGGATATTAATGAATAAAAAAATATAATTTCAATAAATTATATATTGATGAAGTCGCTCGAATTGTCCCACCAAAGAACGAGCTCATGGGATGAGTCGAGCTTGACGATACTCAACTCGCCCTCATTTAACACCTCTATACAACGTCAAATTTAATCGAGGACACCACATATTAGAACATATACAATATTCATTATATATTTGTTGAATTAGCATGTTCTATTTACTTATTGGTATTAGTTGTCTGACGGTCTCTACTTCCCCACTTGCAATTTTAAGACGTTTTGATGATTAAAAGCTTCCGAACTTTATGAAGACAATTTATGGACATTTTCTTACATAATATTCTCTAACAACTTAATCATTTATCCTTGAAAATCTTCCTGTAAATATTGCAATTGAATTTTATTAAGTTCAGCTAGTATATAGGTTTGAATTTCACACTCCGACTAGGGGTCAAAATTTACCCATGTTCGTTTCACATTATTTTAAGGGAAAAATGAATCATTTGACCCTTTAAAAAAAAAAAAAACTGGGCCCCCCAATATCAGACAAGGTGGTCAAATATTTCGATTTATGAACTATGCAACGGTAATATTTCTTCTACAAATGGGAAACAAACGGGGTGTTTATTTAAATACACTTTTCAATTCACTCGAGAGACGTGAGATATATAATCTGTTCCATCGTAACACAGTTTGCAACCTGGTTCAATAAATCAAGAGGAGTTGTCAGCTTCTTTAACTTTCTCAACAGAAGACATCTGCCAAAATAAAAAGAGAAAAACAAATGCAATAAGCCATTTAGTTATCTTTCTATCGAAATCAGAAATGGCGTTACATTTGCCTGCTCCATAAAGCAGCCGGCCATCAAAATTGAAAACGTCATTTTTGTGATAAGGTGTTGAATTTTTCAATGAAGACAACTAAATTCTGGTTCGTCTGTCATCAAGCAGCCGGCCACCACGCATGCTTACTCGACAAAATAAGCATTTCGTTGTATGCATGTTAACATTACGGAGATAAAATCGTGATCATGTTTAACAAGTAAGATAAAACGACAAGTTTATTATTTATTTATTTATTTTCGTTTCCCTTTCACATAAATAGACAAGATATCTAGAGGTGTAAATCGGGCTTCGGGTCTCTCATGTGTCAGTATAGCCCAATTTATGCTCGGAACGGTCTCTGGGCTTTTTGCCCAACGGCTCTAGTCAGAAACATGGTCGCAGTCCTGTGACAAAAACCAAAATCCCTCTTATTGACCTGATTTTAGCTGAGCCCCTGAATCTTATCTCCCATACAAGACCATCATAAGAGTTGGTTCTAAGTGTTGGCGAGTATCCATTTTTATTTTTGTTTTTTATTTTTGTATCGTAATAGAGAGAAAACAGAGAAAGACGCGAGTCTAAAACACATTATAAATCTCTTTTAATTCGGTAGTGGTACCTAGTGCACTAGCTCTCATATTGTGGGCGAAGAACATTAAATCGAGTGTTATTCTTGTTTTCACTTTTCTTACCTCGCATTATTAATTGCTCTAGCTAATACAAATTATTTCTAAAATCCATAACTGTTCTGAGATAAAAATCTGGTGGGATAGGATAGGAGACGAAGAAGAGGGTGATTTTAAGAACACAAAATAAAGCCCTTGTCTATACAAGAATACAGCCTCACCCTAATGCACTGGATTTGTCCATCTTGAACTAACCTAAGGTTGATAGGGTGTTGTCAATGTCCTTTATATGATATTATGTTGCATTTTATTATTAAAATTCATTCGTTATATTTTCTTTTAATAGGTTTGTAGGCATTGGGAGTCAAGAAAGTGAAGAGGTTGGAGGTTTGGAAAATGAAAAATGAAAAATGAAAAGGTTCATGTGTTTATGACACATCTTTATTTTGGGTGGCCTATTTTTATCTATAAATAGGATCGTTCCTTCGTCATTCATTACAATCACAACAATCACGATTCTTTTAGCTTTTCTCCTTACATTCTCACTCATTTTCTTTGAGACATTATTGAGCAAAGAATAGTGTTTCTTTAAGTGGAGCTTTGAGCTCAACTACTTGTGTAGAGTTTGTTTGAGTCATACAACGAATAGTTGGACTGTTGTATCCTTGAGAGAATAAGTCATAGAAAAGTTCTTATGTACCGTGTTTTAGCACTTGCCAACTGCAGAAAGCTTGAATATTCTTAAAGAGAGCCAGATATCCGTACCTCAGTCCGTTCGATTTCGTTTTCTTATTCATTTTGTAACTCCATTTTTCATTATTGAATTTTCACCAACACGTAATACTCAGAAATTCTAACATATGGAGAAACACTGAGACGGAAATCTCCTTGTTTTGCGGCAAAACTGCTAATTTTCTTGAAATAACACACTAAGGTTATGGTTTGAGAACATGCACAAAACAATTGTGTTTGCTGAATAATTGTAGAAAATAAGGAAATGAAAGAAAAAGCCGGGCTGTCTACAAAACAGGGGCTAACAAAATTTGAATATCTATTCCGTACGAAGATTTTATTAGCGAGTCTCAATTGCCAAAATAGTGATAAACAAGTGAGTTAACAAGCAGTTCACCAGGAAGTGGGCTTCACAAGCCTATGAAATCGAGCAGAAATCTTCTGTTACACACACTGCAGCATCTAATTTCCTTTTTACCGTGAACTGAACTGACACTCTTGTATAGAATGTATTTTCCAAACCCATCGACAGAAGAAACTAGAACTAATCAGCAGAAACCATTTACAATGGGAAATTTTGCAGATTATAAGCTTTGATGCTTTAAACGAAAATTTTAATATGTATACATGGTTAAAAAAATGCATCCACTTTAAAAAGTAGCATACTCAATAGATTGCACAAGTACATACTCAATAGATTGCATAAGGATTAAGGAAAGAGGGAAATTATGGCTTTTGTCTCCAACCTTTGACAAATAAAGGAGTAGCCTCCAATTATTTTTCTTTTTGATATTTGAATCCCCAAAATTCGACAAATTTATCCTTTAAAAAGGAGACTTTTAGTGGAAAGCTGATGGTTTCCATCAAGTGGGATCATTGTGCATCAAAGATGAGAAGTTGAAGATCTTTATTTCTGGCTCTAACTTTCCAGATAACTGTAATATTAACAGCATATAAAGAAGCCTCAAGTAAGTCTAGGTTTCTAATAAACATCGCCTTGAAAGATTTGAAACCGAAGTCTTATTCATCATATCTCCTACACAGTACAAGATGCTGAATTCAAGACTCGAAACGGACTGACACTGCCATAAGAACTTGTCCATGGGTTTATTGATGCCTGGAAATAGGAACTCCAGAATGAACTAGGAATCTCAAACCTTTAAGATGGACATGGCTGGAAGAGGCAGCTTCCACGAACAAGAAGAGCACAGGGAAATCTGTGTGACCCAATATATCTGACAAGTCACACTATTCGCCAACTCAAGGTGCGTCCATGACTTCAAGCTGGTACTTTTGGAGAGGGCAGCGTAAAACTTAGTAGTCCAAACCAACCCACATTACTAGGGGATTTAATAGCTTCGAATTTTCAGATACAGAAACAATTTGAATCAGAAGTGAGAAAATAACCTGGTAATTAAACCAGACTTCAGGTAGTAAGAAATTTCTATGGTATTGCTAATGTCCCTACTGAGTAGGCCATCTAACCATCTGACTGCTACGGCAAGGTAGTATTTCGACTCCTGAAATTACAATTAAAGTCATTGATGGAATATTGTAAGAGATAATTATTTATTTACTTTTTCAAGTTTGATGTTTATTTTAGAAACATAATGAAGGGTTTGATTTAATTACTTTTTATTATATACCACTTAGAATAGGCTTGAAACACTATATAAAGGGGTCTTATGCGATGTATTTCGAACAACTATGATAATGAAATAATTTGGTATTCTACCCCCAATTTCTCTCTATTCTCTCTCTCCTGAAAATGCCATGCGAGGATGAGACTAGCATGAAAGTAAGCTCCTGAAAATGCCATGCGAGGATGAAACTAGCATGAAAGTAAGTGTTTCCTAAAACTGAAAGATTTGTGTTTTTGTTATTCAAGACAGCAGGAAGATTGAGAAGAACAAGATATGAAGTTCCAAGTATCCAATTTGCGCACTGCTTTTTATCATCCGCCTTTATAAAAAGACGAATAAACAGCAAATATCATTTGTATTTTGCAACACCATTTCTTCATCTTCAATTTCTTCTCTCTTTTCACCGATCTATCTTAGTTGTGTCTCCATCTTTTATGGCCTGAATTAAACCATCTGTTAATTCAGACTCCATTTCTCTTAAAAGTCTTCCTACCTTGACTTTGATTTCCTTCTGTGCTTGCAAATGCTAGAACACCGTAATCCGTATCATCTCGAACAGATAATTGATATTACCATGAGAAAGTTCTGGTTCGTCAAACTAAATAAAATCTATCTCTGCACTATACAGCAGTTGAGATAATTTGGCTTATGAATTCCACAACATGCCATTATGCAAAGTCACGGAAGAGACATCGATGCCAAATGACTTGTCCAATATCTTGATATACAACTTATCAGTAATCAGTAGGTTTCAATGTATGGATGAAATTTCTGTTCAATTTCTACGTCTTCCATGTATGGATAAGATTTCTTTTCAATTTCTACGGAAATTTTGGCTGTTCTTGTTTCGGAATACAACTTAATTACTAATAGTTATGGTCATGTAAAAGCTTTGCTCATCAACATGAATAGATATCAACACAGATTTCTGTCCTCTTAGTTTACCTTCTGATGCCGGGATTCCCCCCATTATCGATCAAAACCTGCATTGTGAAATTTCCCAAAGTGCAATAAATAAGTAATATTTATCATACCTATATCATTAAATCGCCTTGGCGTTCCTTGTCGAACATCATGGCTGAGTCTTTGCAACAAGCTATCAAAAAAGTTATCTTCTTCCGCAAAACCACGCCCAAAAACATTGATTAAAAATGGTAAATAGTATCAAATATACTAGCATGAGAACATCGAACACTTCTTACGGCGCGGCCACATGCACTCGTTTGGAAACTATTGGCAGTATCACTGGTGGCTGTACCGCCCAAACACGTTCCCTTTAAATAAGAAAAGGAAAAACAATGGCAATGAAGAAAATACAATATCTTAAGTAGGGGGCAATACCTAATCCATTACAGGCACGAAGTTGATCATAGATTACCAATAAAAACAAAATGAATTTTTCTTGGGTCGATGTCCGAATAATTAAAGTAGATGCACTCTAAATTCGTTGGCCACCAGACACCCAAATCCTAAAACCTACTAAAAATAATGGAGGATAAGTAATCATCTCCTTGTATGCATGGGAAGTTATATAGAAATCTTCCGTCGAAATTAAAAAAAAAAAAAAATAATAATAATAATGGTAAAGAGTATATCTTAATTTCTTATAAATTTTGAACATTTTCAAAAAAATGATTTGAATGTTTATAAACACGAGTCAAACATTGGTGTAAGCGTAATGATTTACAAGCTTGGCCAAAAATATTCACTTTTTTCAAGATGATGAAACCAAAATTATTATGATTCAAGTATCTCCTTGACTTGAGAGAAAAGAGATTTAAAGTTCATTGGTCAAAACAGAAGAAATATGCAATTGGACACAAATTTCGCCATCAAATTGAAATTAATTAACCTTAAAAACTTCAATACTTACTAGTGTTTTAACGTAACAAAAAGTTAGGAAAAGACAAGAAAACCTTGAAAATCTCAAGCCCCACTTTGAAACTTTCAATGAAAAAACAATGCTTTTTATAAAGAGACATCAAATACCAAGTGATTGGAAGAAGTCAAGAATTCGAACAGGAAGCAAAGATATTTCGTACAGTTGTTGGGTGTCTGAACTGAAGAGATTGTTCAGTATATATAGACAAGGAGGAGCATTTGTCTCTTAATGCACTCATAACTCCTTCATTTGAATTCTGACGTTTTGGAGTTACAAAATAAATGAAAATCGTTTTCAGGTTAGGTTTTAAATGGAAAAACGTAAAAAAAAAAATTCAAAATGTGGCTTGAAAATCGTGTACGTAGGTCGCGCCCACATAAGTTCAAGACTCGAAGGCTAAGTCGGTCCAAGATTTGCATCCTCTGCAGGCACGTTGGCCATGGAGAAATCTCTATGCAACAAATGGTTATACCTTACAAATTATTAAACATATATAAATTGGTCCACAAACTCATTTGTATCATATATGGGATAACTATTTAAGTTTTCACACATTGCCACATTTTTTTTCTTTTTTCCAATGTGGGATGGTACTATTTATAGTCCTCATATATTCTCATTTTTCCATTTCTAACAAATGTGGGATTGTAATCCCCTTTTAAGGCTCATCTTCAAATCCCAACTTCCAATCAATGTGTGATTAATTTCACATACACAACTGAAAATCTATTTTGTCAATTAATATATTTTTCAACACACGGTACACTTGATGCGTCAGGCATAGGTTTTCAGAGCTCTTAAAAGTCAAGCGAGTTTTTGTCAAAAGTTATAATGGACTATAATTCGATATCGTACCTGGCTCTTGAAGGGTCCCAAATCTTTGATTTTTAGTGTCCAGAAATACCAAAAGGAAAATGCCATGGGGGTGTCAATTATGGACACTCGGCGCCCAAAGATTTGGAACCCCTCAAGACTCAGGTACGATCGGACGTCGAATGTTCATTATGAACACCTCTGTGGGTACATAATTGTACCCATAGCACATCTCGTACCAATATCTTTTAAACATCTGTGCAAGCTACATGTCTTTTTGACAGAAAAAATCATACGGACCGCTAAATGTCACTTTTTGAATAAAATGTTAACTATATAGTTTGATTTAAAACAAATAAAGAAAGGAAAAAGTGGCTTTCAAATAAATTAATTTTGACTTTAAATCTAATGCTTTACGCCCAAATAATGACAATAACGGAAAACTGAGATTCTGATTGCTAAAAATCAAATGTTCTGGATCTAAGTGCAATTTACCCTTATAATTGGTCAAATCCTATTGGGAAATTTGGTTCAAATTATCCTCAATATATGGGCTTATTACATAAATGGTCCCTAACCTTCAAATGTTGGCTCATGTTAATAGGAGCTCTATCAAGATGATATTGTAGAGGAATTAATATTTTTTTAGACTCTCGTCTAGAACAAAATTTATATTTTATATGTAAATTTAAATATGATTATGTTATTATTTAAAAAAAAAACCAAATAGTAATTTATATAATGCATTGGAAACAAATTATGAATTAGAGCGTCGAATCATTAAACATCAATGTTATGTAGATTGAAAGTGTTTTGATATCTATATTTTTCCTACCACATCAATGTCATGTAGATTTTGTCGTGTCTTAGAGGAATATATTTTTTTTTAATATTATATTTTGCTTATATGAGATATTTCTTAAAATAATCTACGATTGCATTGAAGATGCTCTTATAACAAACAGATTAGTAGGAAGGGTTGTCTTTCCAACTAGTAATCGTCGGTGAGTTAAAATTTCAAGATCCTCAAATTCAATTAGTACTTTATAATTTATATATACATAAAAGTAGCTAGCTGTCCTAAAAAAAAAAAAAGTGGCTAACGCTAGGTACCATTTCTAAAGTCTTCACAATATTTACATGAAGTAACTTTAGACAGTAGACTGTATCCGCTATTGCCGCTTCTGTCTACATTTTGAGCTAATCATTTCACAAATTGAGTTACCAGCACTGGTCAGTCTCCCAATTCCGGCTCCGGCGAGAATAACCACTAGCCGACAGAGCAGTCGGCCGCCTCCGATGAAAAAGTTCGGTATCGTAGCTCGCACGCTTCTCCGGATCAGAAAGAGTAGCATAAGCCGCATGCACTCTCATAAACTCATCTCCACTGTTCGACGCAACATCCGGATGCAAACTTCTGGCTAATTTTCTATACGCAGTTTTAATTTCATGACACGAAGCACCGATTTGAATCCCCAGGACTTCGTACAGCGACCCCTGTTTTGGTGCGTATTCCGTGCTGATCTTCGAACTACAGGTCCTCTCAGAGGTAGCGCAAGTGGCGGAGATACGAAGGGGGCGGCAGAAGGTGGCGTTGCACGGCGGTTGAATGGTCGAGCGAATTGTTTGATTCGAGATAGAAAGTGATGTAGAAGCCATGATAATATCAGTATCTGTGGTTGTGATTGAATGGAATTGATTACTTATAGAGGGGCGGAATGTGGGGTTTACGATTCGCCATACGCGGTTGATTGCTGTGCCGTGAGGGAAGGATATGGATAAAATTCTTATTGCTGACTCAACAATAATATAGGAATCTATAATGTGAGTAACTCAATCATAGGATACAGATATACATTTTATTTTAAGATTAAAAGCATCTTTGGCTAAGCTTGATAATCCACCTTTTAAGTAAATAATAAAATAAGTTACTCATTTCGAAATAATAATACTTACTTAAAATTACTTATTTTAAGTAAGTCAATAATAGGAAAATAAGCAATTTTGCTTGATTACAAATGATAAGAGGCTGATGTATCCAAACGTATGTGAAAATAAAAATTTACTTAAAAATAATTTTGACTTACTTTTGTGTTAGCAAAACACGCTCTAAGTTTTAGAGTTTAAAGATGAATCTCTCATTGTCTATTAAATTAAAAAGGAAATGTGTTTCATAAAAAAATGAAAAAAAACTTTTGATTATATAAAAATCTTGTTACGTATCTGAATTTTATTCGATATAAAAGAATACATTTAACTAAAAAGAAATACTGCTTCAAGAGTTGTAGTTATGGATTGGCAACTTGGCATTTCGAATAATGCTATCATTATCATATTCTTCTTATTTTAAGAGATACCGACGGGCAGTGGCAGATATGATTTCATTCCTAAAATATAAAAAATCGATACTATACTGGGCTCGATCGACACTAAGACCTCATGGTAAGCAAACAAAATAGGAGGAGAGGTTAGGAATATGGGTGCGGGAGGCTGAGGGACGACCACGATGAGTAAGAAGGTACAGGCTATATAGGTTCAAACGGCTGCTTTTGTTTGATCGAGGAGCGAAGATAGATAGATACGAGCTGACAACTTATGTTTTTTGGTATTTTCAGTGTGCCATCACACAAGCTGCTGTTTCTAAGCAATGATTATAAATTGCGATACTCTTTTTCAAAACCATTCGGACGGATCAATTGTTGGCAAAGAAAATGGACGAAGGTCAAGAAAATCTGCCTTCTTGCTTGCGAAAACTTTAGGGGCGTATATACATTGCCTTGGTTGGATCATTTTCCCTAGCTTCTTGGCACTCCAATTTGAATTTTTTCCCCTCGAACTCTTTTGCCCATTTAGCTACAACTAAAAGAATTAACTTTGAATTTTAGAACCGATTAATTGATCAATCATTAGTTAGTTCTAATATATTTCAAATTCTCACTTTATCATATTCCGTATGTACGATTATTGATTG
>CAIGRB010052354.1:19976-35945 GCA_903798255.1 Fraxinus quadrangulata | reverse complement strand
GAACATTGTAATCAACAAGTCTCCTTCATTTATTTCCCCTCGCTCCTACTGCTGATCCGGTGGCGCCGCTACTCTTACGGCAACTTGTTCAATTGGTTGAATAGAAATAAAAATATTTTGATCGTTTGATGTTGATGTTTTTATTTGTATTCCTTGTGTTTTTATCTAAAAGTACGATTTATTTTCGAGTCAAACAATTCAAGATCGTCGCCTTGAATAAAAAGCATAAAACGAATACATTTTTCTGTAAATAAAAGAAAGTAAACAAATTAAATAACAGTTAAAAATAAAATAAACTAAGATTAAAAGTAAATAGACCCTGACAACTACGCCAAAAACTTATTGTATTTTTTATATCGTAAGTGTACGATATCGTAACAAGTAGTATAATGAATCTTTGAGTTTGGATATCGTTTCCACGAGAACTAAATTTCAAGACTTAGTGTAATTTTTCTAACTCCTATTTGATAAAAGCAAGTTAATAATTATGATAGTTGTAATTATTATTATTGTTGTTATCATTATTATTACTATTATTATTAATTATTTGAAAATATCAAATTTTACAAATAACAGTTGATTGAATATTCGAATATGAGATAAATATTAGGACATAACAATTTGTATCAAAAGAAAATGTCATCAATGCCCATGAGATGATATGCCATGAACCATCATAATACATTGGGTTATGGTAGGGTCCACCCTCTTCACCACTGTTTTCATCATTTTTTGGGCATCGTGAACAAGTCCAACAAACAAAAAGGGGGCCATGGCTTCTTCGATTGGCCAAAACAGACGATCCTTTTTATCTCTATAATTTGATTCTCTCTGCAAATGTTCTCTTAGAGCAGTGTTTTGTTTTTCGGCCAATTATTTTTCACCGAACCTTCCATTTTGTTCACACCTCTCTTGATCTTCGAGTTCTTTGCTGACGGGACATCATCTAACAATCTATCCATCAGGTAACCCTCGAGTTTTTAATTTTTTTTTCTGAGAAATATTAAGAGAAATATTACATGCTTTATAGTTTAATCCGTAGGAGTAAATCGTTTTTCTTTCTATTTTCGATAGACCCATACAAGAAATTTACAGAAAAAAGCGAAAAAAATTGTTGGGGAAGTGTGGGCGAGGTCTTGATCATGGCGGTGGAGGAGAATGCTGGAATTAGCGCAACGACGTCATCAAATCGGCGCTACCCGAATGCCCAGCCAGAGAATACCTCTGTGAATCATAACCACCCGCAGTTCACGAACACCGCTGCTAATCAGAAGCCAACGAAACCCACAGATAATGATTATCACCTGATACAGTACAACGGCCATCATCATCCGCAGGATAGACCAAACGGTGATGGAGCCTCGAAAGCTCTTCTTAGCAATAATCCGGTGGAGAGGAAAATGAATAGTGGAGATGAAGGAGGCGAGGGGTTTAAGAGGGAGATGAGGGGTTTAGCGGAAATGCTATCTAAATTGAATCCCATGGCTGAGGAATTTGTGCCGCCATCACTGGCTGTGAACGGCATCGGTGGCCACCACAGATTGATGATAGCCTCACCACATGATGCGGCCGCTGGGTTCTTCGGTTATAATGCTAATGGTTTTGTTATGCAGCAGCCTGTTAACTCAGGAGTTCCGAACGGGAATTCTTTTAGAAGGGTTCGTATTTTATCTCTGTGTGTGTGTGTGTTTATTCTTTTTACAGTTTTTCAAAGTAAAATTTCTAGCGTATGGATTATTGTCTATTATATAAGAAACTATGCGGAAATATAAAGAATGGAATGAGGAATATTTGATATAAGATAGCAATAATTTTGGTTTGTTGAGGTTCATTTTGTTTCGTTAAACAAAGATCAGTAATTCGGGTATTTATTTTTTCTTTTCTTTTAAAGCAACTATATTCCCAGTTAAATTATTTTATCATGTAGTTTTGTTATTAACATTTGTAATATGATTGAAGTACGGTGTCTGAATTGTTGATTGAGCTTGTATAGCATTTGATATACAGAAGAAAAATGGCTATGGCCATGCCAAGCGGAGGATTAATAGCAGAACAAGCATGGCACAGAGAGAAGATGTAATCAGGAGGACAGTTTATGTTTCTGACATCGATCATCAGGTAAAGAGAGTATAGGGTGTGCAGACTTGTGTTATTTTAGATCCTCAAATTCTTTCTGTTAAGTCAGACGATATAAAACGTTGTTTATCTTTTCCTTATGAATATAGGTTACTGAAGAGCAACTTGCTGCATTATTCATTAATTGTGGGCAGGTAAAATGTGTCACTATTCCATCTCAGTGATAGACTTAATTTACAAATTAGTTATATTTTCTAAATATATTTCCCACACTAATCATACTGAAGGTTGTGGATTGTCGTATTTGTGGGGATCCTAATTCTGTACTTCGTTTTGCCTTCGTTGAATTCACCGATCAAGGTATGTCAATGACCTGTTTGTTTGGTTGTGCAATTTGGTGAAAACCTGAGATCATATTTTATTGCGTTGTGTGTCAAATGGCTTACAGAAGGGGCAAGGAATGCCTTGAGTTTGGCAGGAACTATGTTGGGATATTATCCAGTGAGAGTGCTGCCTTCAAAAACTGCAATTGCACCTGTTAATCCAACATTCTTGCCAAGAGTGAGAAACTTGTGGCAATCTTTAATTACTTTGGACACGTGTTATAACTTGAATCAGTTAAAAGGAATAGAAAACTAATGCCTGTTTTCTTTTCTCTGACACTAGTCTGAGGATGAAAGAGAGATGTGTGCAAGAACTATCTATTGTACAAACATTGATAAGAAGGTAGCTCTAAATTCACAAGCTTTTTGCCATATGTCAATTATGTCGCACTTGCATGATTGTTTGTTTGCTTGTTGCAGCTTACGCAAGCGGACGTCAAACTCTTCTTTGAATCTATTTGTGGAGAGGTTTGTAGCTGCTCATATAATAAGTCTCGATAAATGTTTTTTTGCAATATGCAAAATTCCATTTGACCAAATGCATTCTCTAACCCAGGTTCACCGCTTGAGATTGCTTGGTGACTATCAGCATTCGACTCGTATAGCTTTTATAGAGTTTGTAATGGTAAGAACCATGAGCTTCTCACTTATTTTTGCTTGCCTACAAATGAAGTCAACCCAAAGTTAGTATTATTGTACTAGTTTTAAGTAACTTTTATATGCTACTTTTGGAAAATGAACGATTCAGAAACTTGTCTTTCTAACTAAAGTTTAATATATATAGTCTTTGTGCTGATCTGAGTAGCCTACTTTTGATCTTATGCAATCACTTTCTCACTGTGAAAGTTCACATTTCAATATGCATTACGCTAATTTTAGTACATGCATACCTAGGTTTTGGGAGCTCATTTTGATATTGCAAAATGTACTATTTATTTGTTGGTGTAAAGAAATGGATTTTTTTTATGCAGGCCAATCTACTCCAAATAGGATTTCTTATTTTAGTAGAATTAATTCTATTTCTTTCTTGCTTAGAATAAGGCTTTTTACTCATATAGGATTTTAATTACTTATTTCCCTTGAACTATTAGGATTAGGATATTACTTTTGTTTATATAAACGAAGGCATATTACAATTTTTAGACATCAATTCAATACAATAAAATTATTCTCTTATAAAGTTTTGAGTTTCAAAATTTCTTCATATTTCAAGAAATAATTTCACTTTCGTATCAAAATTGGTATCAGAGCAAGAATTTTTATCTAAGCAGATGATTTAGGATGGTAGTAATAGAGCCCTAGTTGTTGATGATGAATGGAGATTCGAAAAATCGAGTACCAACCTATTGGACTCAAAAAACTCTTCAAGACCTTAAGAATACCTTAGGTGCCCTCTTAATTGATTTTAGACGCAAAACTAAAGGAAAACCGCCAACTCTGTTTGGTGACCATTCCTACCATGGGGACTTAGAACTTATTAATGTGGCATCGGTTGAGGAGCAACAACTAGAACATGACCTCAAACTTTTTTTGTCAGTAAATGTGAAATATATAGATCAAAACTCATGTACAAGTACTCCGGGCGTACTAGGGCAAATCAAAGGTCAAAAGTGAAAAAGAAAAACCAACACAAGTACATCGGGCATTCCCGAGTAGAACAAAAATACACAAGTTATACAACTAGCGCCAATGACTCAAAAATGACTAAAACATGTGGATACAAAGAAAACATAACGTTGTATACATGTGTTTTAATCCGTCTAACTACACTATCCACTTGTGCAATGAGACCTTCAAAAATCTTCTGGTTCCGTGCTGTCCAAAGGTGGTAAACGGTACTAGCAAATGTGATCTTCTTGGCTTTACTTTGCCAAGTAGTCCCTCGAGCTTCTTTTTTCATCCATTTCAAGGCGCTTGGAAGTGAAGACATAGAGCGTGTAATACCAAGCCAACCCCGAACTTGCTCCCAAACTGAAATGCTAAAATTGCAAGCGAAGAATAAGTGTTGTTCCATCTCAACTTGTGTACCACAAAAGCAACAATTATGATCAATCTCCAAGAACAATAATTTGTCCTTAGTAAGTAACTTGGATTGCACTCCCAGCCATAAAATGAAAGCATGTTTAGGCGTAACAAAAGCATTCCACACGGTATTTGCCCACAAATTTTTTGGTCCCTTGAGTCTGAAAAAATCATAGGCAGCCTTGATGCAAAATTTTCCAGAAGTGCCCCAGCCATCCAACAAATTCTGTGCATTCTGCCCATTGGGCCGGCCGTGCCCAGGCAGAATCTGTGGAGTCCATGTCCCAGCCAGCAGATTCTGTGCAATCTGTTCGTGTCCAGCCTGAAGAGTCTGCTCATTTCCATCAACATGCCTAGTCTGTCCAGTCTCAACAATCTGCTCATTTCCAGCAAGCTGCCCTCTTAAATCCAACGTTCTTTTAATCAAAGGTGAATCTTCTTTCCTTCCCACATAGTCCCAAAAATTGCAACCATGTAAAAACACATGATTAATCCATCTAACCCACAAGGTATCCTTTTTGCATTAAATATTCCGAAGAGTTTTGGCCAAAAGAGCCGAGTTCCAGCATTTCATATCCCGAAAAACAATGCCTCCCTCACTTTTAGGAAGGCATACATTTCTCCATGCAACCAATGGTTATTTCGATCCCCACAGAAAGTTGCGACAAATGGTTTCAATCTTTGAAACAACGGAGGATGGAATAGGAAGAATAGATAACCAAAAGCACTCAACTCCTTGAAGCACCGCCCTAATAAGTTCCGCCCTCACCGCATAAGACAGAGAATTCCTGGACCATGCTCCAATGTAACCCGAGATTTTGTTAATGAACAAATCATATGAGCTAACCTTCAATTTCATCGCCGCTAGTGGAATACCCAAATAACGAAATGGCATAGATCCCTTAGCCATTTTAGTTATTTGAAAAATATCCTCTAACTCTTGTCCATGCACTCCCGCCAAATACAAGTTGGACTTACCCACTTTCATCCGAAGTCCCGACATGTCACCAAACTTATTCAAGTCCTCTAGCAAATAACATCAAGTCATCGGCAAATGCTAGGTGAGTGATCTTCAATGGACCACATTTAGGGTGATAGTTAAACTCAGTTCCTTCGGTCTCCACCTTAAGCATCCTCGAGAAATATTCAAGGCATAAAACAAACAAGAAGGGGGAGAGAGGATCACCTTGCCGAAGGCCCCTCCTTCCCTTAATGAATCCATAAAGTCCTCCATTAAGACCATAGAATAAGTAGGGAGGAAATACACTCCATAACCCATCCAGTGAATTTAGTAGGAAAACCAAGTCCACCAAGTACACTCCTAAGAAAATCCCAATTCACCGAATCATAAGCCTTTTTAAGTTCAACCTTTAGAAGGCATCTAGGGGTCACCCTCTTACGATTGTATTGCCTTAGTATTTCTTGAGCAAGATGAATATTTTCCACCATGCTTCTACCCTCTACAAATGCGGCTTGGGCTTGATCAATAATAGCCCCAAGCAAGGGCCCAACCGAGATGCTAAGATCTTGGTGATGACCTTATAAAATACATTACAACATGCAATAGGTCTATAATCACCAACCGAATTAGAGTGGCGAGTCTTTGGAACCAAAGCAACAACCGTATGATTAGTTTGCTTGAGAAGTCTACTAGAATTAAAGAATTCCAAAACAGCCTCCACAAAATCATAACCAACAATGCTCCAAGAAGGAAACTACCCTAAGGTTCGACCTATCGTCCATCAACAAGAAAGATAAGATGAAAACCCATTGCTAGCTGAGGAGCATACCACCCACCGAGAGATTACCACAATCTCGACCCTTAACATAGGGGGCTGGGTGCAATGATCCACCACCCATGACTCAGACACATGATCCTAACTTGTGACATAACTGAAGCGAGCGACCCCATCGGATGTCTTGATAGGGAGTACCTAGGAGGTGAAGGAAATCTTCACCAGCAAGGAGCCATTGCCTCACATTTTTGTGCTTATGGAAGAAAAGGGTACCATCAATGTGAAAGAGACTCTAAGTTTGATTTTTCTTTTGAGGATGGATGTGATAATTACAACTTGGACTCCCAAGTATATGACCCCTGTAAATTTCCCCCCAAACTTATAGGTAAGGTCAAATTAGGCAATTTAAAAGGAGGATGGATTTACCCACCTTCGACGGCCGACTACACATTGAAGACTTTCTTGATTGGATTAATAATGTCGACAATTTCTTTGATTATTTGGCAATTCCCAAAGACCGCCGAGTTAAACTTGTGGAGTACAAATTACAACTAGAAGAAAAGTTGAGATCAAATAATGCAACTGTGGTGGATAATGAGGTTAATCAAGTACGTCGAGACATGAATATTTCTTCATTATGCAATGTGTTGGATTCTTGACTATTTTCCTCTCGATAGATTACTTTACTAATTTTCAGCCAACACTCGAGGTTTGATTTCTTGAAGTGAGGAGAATGATGTAGGACTATCCTGCACCAAATATGATTTCTTATTGTAGTAGAATCTAATTATATTTCTTTCTTGTTTAGAATTAGACTCTTTACTCTTTTAGGATTTTACTTACTTATTTTCCTTAAGCTATTAGGATTAGGATATTATTTTTGCTATATAAACAAAGATATTGTACAGTTTTTAGACAATCAATTCTCTTACAAAATTTCGAATTTCAAATTTTCTTCTTATTTGAAGAAATAATTCTCGCTTCCGCACCATTCTTTTACCTATTTGTGTGCCTTTCTCACCGATGAGCGTCTTTAGACCCTATGCCTAACAAATCATATCTAAACACTGAACTTCAGGCACAATTTCATTTATCTGTCCCTTATGTATTGCCTCTAGTATAAGTTCAACCTTCCACATCCGCTGACAATTTTTTTTTTTCTGTGATTATATGAAACATAATCGGTAGTTTCTTGCTTCAGCTGATTACTTTTGTCTCCTTTAAGAACTTAATCTTTTTGTTCTTACATACTTCGCCATCTTTTGGTCTGCCTCTATTTGTTGTGCAAGTGAGAATTGCTAATTTGAAGTTAGCCATTCTTGCCATTGGAAGCGCTGGAGAAGTAAAGTTTTACTTTTTGGTAATGTTATTAGACATTTACCATACAGTTATTCTTTCAGGTACTAGTGACGTTAATAGACATATTTCCACTTTTCTGATTTCAAGTAAAAAAATAATTGCTTGGCATATCCTGGCATCATTATTTTATCACTTAATTTATATAACTTATGTTCCAAAGTTTTAGTTTGGTAGTTCTACTTTTTACTCATTGGAAGTATTTAATTTGTTTCATTCAGTCATTGGTGCTGTAGTGCAAACAAATACCTTAAAGCATTCACCACATTCACCCTGTAGCATTCACCTTAAAGAGCCTTTTGGACAATATTGATTGGTTTTAAAGAGTTTTGCAGATGTATCTGTCTAACTATACCCATTTTAATTCTTGCTTCTGTTTTAAGGACGGGCTATTCATTTTTCACTTCTCATTTTCTATCAGAAGTTTTTTCTTTTTCAGATAAAAGAAAGGGCTTATGTGCGGATGTCTTTTCTTCTTGTGGTGTGTAAAATGAAGACCTACTAAATATGAATGTTTAAATCAGGGTCTAATTATAGGAAACACATATTTGCTTTGAATGTATAGTTAAGCATGCTAGGGCCTAGTGGTTAAATTGGCAGTGTCCATGAGATTTTGTCGATGCATTACAACCATTTGATCATATACAAATGGTTGTAATATTACATAGATGATATTAGTGCTTGAACTCACTAGGCATTTAGTGTCACGAGTTCTATACAAAAACCATGAAGTAGACATGGAGAATGACATACAAAGCAAGATCCCTTAAAATTCCTCAGGTGTAAAGCAAGATGCTGTGATGAAAGGACAAATAATTTGCCAGTTATTCTTTTCTATTCCTTAAAGACATTGTAATTCTTGATTCCTTGTTCTGTCTTGGATCTGATCCATAAGCATGGAAATTTTCAAACTTGAAAAGGAACTATTGCATCTTGCGCGGTGCATGTGTAATGACATTTGATGTACAGATATTATCTATGCTTCAGTATCACCTGATAGTTTTGAAGCTGTCCAAGTTGTGCATGAAGTTACCAAGAGAGATCAATTTCTCATGAAATTGTGAGTTGAATTTGAACCCATCAGGTCCAGTTTTATGAATCGAGAATCTATTCCAATGTTGGATGGCTGTTTGAGTGAAATGTTGAGGGAGGAGCAACGTCTTATCACCTGTACCTCTTTGAAACAATAGCAAAATCAATTAGCACTGGTTTTTGTTGCTTATGTGGCTCAAAGGAAATTTAAAGCTCGGGATATATCAAGTGTGCGGTGTTGCAGCTCTAAGGGATTTGGTCACGTGGCTCTTCAATGTTCCAGAAAAGTTTGCAATTATTGCAAAAAGGCTGGACATGTCATCATAGAGTGTCTTACTCGCCCTTCACGCAAGACTGGAACAAGTTATGTTACTGTTGCCACTTTTGCCTCCAATTTTGCACCGCCATCTGCCCCTGCTCAAGTTCTAGCCTTTCTCAGTCCTATCAAACAAATTGTCATTTCTCTTTATCTGTCTTAGGTGTCTCAAGTAATTCATCGACTGCATCTTCTTCTTGGTTATTAGACTCAGGTGTTTCTAATCATATGATCCATAATCCTCTGTTGCTCAGTAACCTTAGATTGTACACTGGACATCTCAATATGTACACTACCAATGGTAACACTTCCTATTTCAGTTGTGGGTAACATATCACCAGATTTACCTAATGTTTTGGTCTCTTCTAGTTTATCAACTAATTTTGTTTCGGTTGGTTAACTTGTTGATAAAAATTGCTTGTGTCCTTTTCTTCATCTGGTTGTTACATGCAAGATCTGGTAGATCATGAGGTGGTCTAAGGAGAGAAGTCTCTTTCCTATTTTACCAAATCCTAGCTACTTTTGATAATTTTGATTCGCATACGAAATTGGGTCATCCCAATTCAAATGTATTACAACACTTGTTAAACTCTGGTTTGTTTGGTAATAAGAATTCTTGTGAAGACCCAATCCTTGACTATTCGAGTGTCACTAAATGAAATTCGATTTTTTTTTTTTGTCAGGGAGACTTAAATAGTAATAAGAACCGGTTTTACTCATTAAGTAAATAAAAAAGCGATTTTTAACTTAAATAGTAATAAGAACCGGTTTTAATATTAAAGAATATTGCAACATTGATGTAAAATATAGTCTAAATAATGTCTAAAAAAATGAAAATGAAAAGTTATGTTTCAAACACAATATAATTTATTAATCCTAGCTCGTTGCCATCTCCACGCTGACTGTCTCGAACCATCAATTGTTTGAAAGGGGAAATATCAGAGCGAGATTTATAAAATCTCCATAAATGCGCTGTGAATTATTATCGTATATAACTTAAAGGAGTATAATAATCATATTCAACATAATGGAGATAAGATTTTTACCGAACATAGGTGGTAAGAATTCTTATGTGTAGTGCTATTAAACTCCGATCCCTTTAACATAATCATAATCATATTGTACCATATGAGACCCATAATAATTTTCTTGAAACATAATAATAATCTAAATAATAGGTAGCGTATTTACCTTGAAATTTAAAAGAAAGAGTAATAGAGACTAAATAAAATTGCTAATGTTCACCTCGGTTATGTGCGTGTATATGTGCATATTATTTGGATTGAAAAAAATAATAGTGTGTGGTAGCATGAGAATGTGAATGAGGGGCTTAAATAGGACAAGACTAGGCAGGAAAGGCTATTAATTCTAACATTGAAAATTGTTCCTTGAAATTTGTGAAATGAGTAAGAATCTCTCCCTCATTCCTCATGTGAATACTAAATTCTATATACATATACATATGCATTCACACATACATTACCATATGTTTGGTCAATCATGAATATGACAAAAAACATATATTAAGAATTTCTATACAAGGGTTTGACCAAGCATTCAACCCTTTTTCAAAGAGCAAAATTTATGGGAATTAACATTTATACTAAGTTTGCTACAAGGTCCTAGAAGGTGGATTAACCCTCAAATGAGCCCCTAAATTTTTAATTGTCATAATTAGACCAAAAAATTCGGGTGCGGGTGTTATAATTCTACTTCGATTTCTTCTATTTCTCTTGATTGCGCTTCATGTAAACTTGCTAATAGTAAGGTTTTACAGATTCCATTTCATGGTTCTCATGTTTTGCATATTTTTGATATTGTTCATAGTGATGTATGGAGTCTTGCGCCTGTCGTATCTCATGTTCATTATAAATACTTTCTTACATTTATCGATGATTATTGTTTTGCTTTATATAAGTTTCTTTTCTCCGTTCAAGGAGTGAGGTTTTCTCTGCCTTCGAAGCTTTTTTTTGCTCTCATTGAAAATCAATTTTCCTTAATCTAAATCTTAAGATCTGACTCGGGAGGTGAATTTGTGTCTAATGCGTTTCAATCTTTCTTATAGATCAAGGGTATTATTTCTCAGCGATCTTGCCCTTCTGTCCCTCAACAAATGGGGTGGCAGAAAGCAAGAATCGTCACCTTCTTGACATGGCTAGAGTTCTTATAATTGAGTCTTCCATTCTTTCTCGTTTCTAGTGTGAAACCTTGTCTACTGATGTGCATCTTATAAATCGATTGCCTTTTCCCACTCTTAATAACGTTTATACATTTTATAAGCTCTTTGATCAGCATCCCACATTCTCATCTCTGACCCTTTGGGTGTGTGCACTTTGTTCACTTACAACCACATAAAAGGACAAAACTCACACCGCAATCTGTTAAATGTGCTTTTCTGGGATATAGTGGTATTGAAAAAGGTATGTTTGTTATGATCTCAGGGCACGAGTTAGGATATCTCTTAATGTTGTTTTCTTAGAAAAACACTCTTTCTTTACTTCAGAAACTATTATTCATCCGCCTATGTTCTCTATCTTGCATGATTTTCCTATAGAATCCTCTTGGTACAAGCAGGTCTTGTCTATACTCGCAGGCATGCTATTCCGGTCACTATTCTCAAGCTTCCTTCTCAAACGATGATCCTTACAAGCGTTCTTGATCCTTTATGACATCAGATCCTTCACCAGATGACCTTCCGCCTCCTATCACTCTTGGTCACAGTTCTCATGTTCCTCAACCCCTTCCACAGCTCTATGTTGGCTACTCTTAACTCGATATTCATTCCATCCTCATATAGATAGACTATAGAAGAGGAGTGTTGGTAACAAGCAATGGATGTAGAACTTAAGGGCCCTTGAGGCTAACCAAACCTGGGATCTTGTGCTATGTCCACAAGCCTTGAAACCTATTGGAAGTGAATGGGTATGCTTAACTTCGTTCTGATGGTTCTCTTGAACGTTATAAACTCGATTGGTTGCACTGGGTAATCGTCAAGAGTATGAGATCGTCTATGACGAGACATTTGCTCCCGTGGCTAAAATGACCATTGTTCGCCTCTTGTTATCGCTTGTCGCTTCCTGCTCTTGGTTTTTATATCAAATGGATGTAAAGAATGCATTCTTCATGGAGATTTCAAGGAAGATATTTTTATGAAAGTTCTATCTCGTATGCCTCTTCCCTCATCTGACTCTGTCTATATGCTAAAACACTTCTTGTATGGTCTTAAGCTGGCTCTTCGAGCATGGTTTGACAAGTTCTGCCGCACTTCATTCAGAGTCAGTATGATGCATCTCCGTTCTTTCACAAGAGTACTGTTGGCATCGTTTTTTTGTTGGTATATGCGGATGATATTATTATATCCGGATCGGATCACATCTTTATTCAGAAGTTTCAGCAATATCTACACTCGATTTTTCATATGAAATACCTTCGTCATCTCACTTATTTCCTTGGCTTAGTTCACACAGCACCGTATGGTATTTTCTTGAATCAACATAAGTATATTCAAGACTTGTTTAGGTTAGCTGATTTATCTGAAGCCACCTCAATTGATACTTCGTTGGAGCTTAATGTTAAGTATTGGAAAGACAAAGGTGATATTATTACCCTACTCTGTATCAGAAGTTGGTAGGTAGTCTCATCTATCTCATTATCAAACGTCCAGAAGTTTCTTTCGCAGTTCATATCGTTAGCAAATTTATGGATGCTCCGCGTCATCTACATTCGATAGCTGTTCGCCTTGTAATTTGCTATCGTATTGGGACTCCTCATCGTGGTTTGTTCTTCCCTAGGGCATTTATAAAATCTATACCAGGAAATAGTAATATTAATTTCTAGAGCACTTCTAATTTACTTCACACTTCACGTGGCTCCTGTAACATTTCTTGGTTAATATTCTGGTTTGTCACCTGAACTTCAGATCCTATTCCATGTAAAGCAAGTTTGCTTGGTAACTTAATATCATCTTCATCATACAGTCCTTCTCCCTTTGGGTGATAATCAAGGTAGTATGAATCACCCTTATGTCAAATTCTTGTTTGAGGTGTCTAAACTTGGATGACCTTTTCTTTTCTTTCCTTGGGGAGGTAGGGGTGGAGTCCCTTCACTTTTTTGGACATATGATTCAAATCAAGACAGTGATTATATATATTTTCCTTTGCAGGCTGAGAGTGCCATTGCAGCTCTTAACTGTAGTGGGGCAGTCTTAGGATCACTGCCGATAAGGTTGATTTCCTCTGTTTGTCCCTGTATCCATTTGCTATATGCTTCTCTTATCATAAAGTGCCTAATCTCTTAAGTCATTTGCATTTTTGCAGGGTAAGCCCGTCGAAGACCCCTGTTCGACCACGATCACCTTACCAATCCATGCACTGAACTTGTCGAGTTGCTCTTGAACTAATCTTCTGATCAAGCACTATCTATTAGTACATACATAAATAGATACCAGTACTTTGTGGCATTTATGTTTTTTTTTTTTGTTATGTTTATTTATTTTTTATCCATTGCATCTCAGCTGGGTCGGTTTCACCAGCAAGGGATAATTATGGTCGTCTTTTTAGCTTGTAGAGCAGGATCCTTTTAGAGGCTTAAATTTGGTTATGCAATTATGTTTACTGGTAAGGCAGTGCCTCGAAGTAATATACAGTTCCGTGCTTCTAACTTTTGAAGTTAAAAAACTTGTTGCAAATTCCTATCTTTTCTATGCCACGTCAATTGTTATGAATATCTCTATTTTCTTCTTTTTTTCGGGGTTTCTGTTGCTGGGGGCATGGTTGATTTTTGGAGTATTGAGAGAATTTTGTGACGATGGATTGATTTTTCTGCACATCATTTTTTCTTTGATATGGCATACAGTTGACTGATCTACAAGGTTTTTATTTTTTTTTTATTTTTTTTTCCTTCGGTTGAAGGATTGAACCATATACAGTAAGCGCTAAATAGTATTAATCTGTTTGTATACTTCAGAGTTGAAATTTTTTATGTTTGCTGGTGCCGTTCAGTAAAAGTATGTTTGCTTGACTCATGTTTTTGGAGTACATAGCCGCGATCTTTAACTTGAAAAGATCGTGTGCTAATGCAATAAAGTCCCAAAAATCACAAACTAATGAAAGTAATCAGGCAGAACAATGGCCATAATTACACTTTTCTTGCTCTGTTAAACAAGATTAATTATGTTGAGTGTGGACCATCTGGCCCCTTAGACCAACTCGGCCATCTCAACTTTCTGCCAGTTATAACTTTTTCGGTCCAGGTGGGCCGGCCTCCAATTGATGGCCATCTCGGCTAGGTCATTGGCGGGGTGGGCATGAGAATGTTTTGGTGTCTAACGTTAATCACTGGTGGTGAGGATGTTTCCATTAAATAGAAGAATTTGTTACAAGGATTAATACATTCATTTATATAATTGGTAATTTGAATTGAAGTGTAGCTAATCTAGGAAACGAACTCTAACTAGTTACGTCTCCTAAAATATTTGTAGATCCTATATCTTTAGGTTGCATATCCGCAAATCCTCAACAGCTCCCCTCAAGGTCAGCTTTGGTGCAGCTTGAACGCAGAGCTTTGATCGAAATTCTGAAAAAAGGGATGAGATAAGACTTTTAGTGAACACATCTGCGACAAGGAATGTGTTGAATCTGAACGGTACTAAAGAGAACAAGTTCCCGGACAAAGTGATAGTCTAGGTCGATGTGTCTGGAACATCTATGGGATACGAGATCTTGACCCAAGAAGATCGTGCTCTTATTATCACAAAGCAGAGGACGAGACTTCATGGGGACATGTAAATCTTGAAGGAGATGACATAGCCGTTTGACTTCGGCTGTAGCAAGTGTTTAAGGCTAGATATTCTGATTCACAGCTAGACGTAATACCATAGGCTGTTTCTTTGCACTCCAAGAGACCAAATTATCACCAAGATAAATGGAGAAGACTGAAGTGGAGCTTCGAATATTCGGACAACCTGTCCCAATTGGCATCAGAGTAGGCAACAATGTGGGATGAGGATGACGGAGTAAAAAACTACCTGTAGGATAAGGTGCCTTTCACATGGCTAAGAATTCACTTTGCCTGAAAGTGGACATCCTTAGGAGCTTGCATGTATGGACTGATGGAGTTGACAGCTTGGGCAAGATCCAGCCCGGTGATGGTCAAAATTGCAAAGCAACCCACTAAGGAATGATAAAGAGTTGGATCATGA
This sequence comes from Fraxinus quadrangulata, assembly GCA_903798255.1. Classification (NCBI taxonomy): domain Eukaryota; kingdom Viridiplantae; phylum Streptophyta; class Magnoliopsida; order Lamiales; family Oleaceae; genus Fraxinus; species Fraxinus quadrangulata. The sequence continues at coordinate 20,825 of CAIGRB010052354.1, read as the reverse complement.
AAAGAACACCATCAGACGACAAGTTTTGAGCAACAATCATGGGCGTGGATACAGGGTTGGCATCAAGTAACTAGGCCTTTGAGAGGATGTTAGTGGCATACTTCATTTTACTTAAGAATAACCCCTCAGATGACCGAACAACTTCAAGCCAAGGAAGTAATTTAAAGGACCTAAGTCCTTGGTGGCAAAGGTCTTGTGAAGCCAAGCAACAGAGTCATTGATGAAGGTCGAGTTATTGCTAGTAACAATAATGTCATCGATATAGAGAAGAAGATAAATAATACTAGGCGACCGAGAGAATATAAACAATGAAGAGTCAGGAGTCAGCCCGACTGAAAAGAAAGCCAACCTATTTCAGGAAGGAACTAAACTGATGGATTCTGGCTCGGGGAGCTTGCTTGAGACCACATAGTGCCTTGTTAAGTTTGCAAACATGATTAAAGAGGGTCGAATTAATATATTCTGGTAGTTGTTCCATGTAGATCTCTTCCTGAACATAACCATTAAAAAATGTATTCTTGACATTCAGCTTGTGTAAAGGCCAATTTCGAGATATGGTGATGGAGAGGACAATACGAAAGGTGGCGCTATAACAACATGACTTAAGGTGTTTGTGAAATCGAGGACCGATTGTTGTGTGTATTCTTTGGCAACCAAACGAGCTTTGTAGCTATCAATGGAGCCATCGGAGAGATACTTGACACGAAAAACCCACTTGGAACCAACAATGTTTTTATTAGCTGACAGAAGGACAAGAGTTCAAGTGTTGTTGGTGGCAAGGGCCCGCATCTCCTCATTCATGATGGCCACCCTGTGAGGATGCTTGGCGGTAGATTTATAGCACTTAGG
>CAIGRB010052354.1:8227-19030 GCA_903798255.1 Fraxinus quadrangulata | reverse complement strand
AGGGGTTTGGAAGCTATATGCCAATTATTTATAGTCCCACAATTAAACTTTAGGTCCGGTAATTATCATATTCTTACAAAAAAAAAAAAAAAAAAAAAAAAGAAAGAAAAACAAATACAATGTAGAACCTAATTTTCCCTTGGTGGAAAAAAGTTTCATATTCAGTTACAAAATTCTTTTAATTATAATCACGAGATATTTTCCAAGAAAACTTATCCGAAAACCAACTTTTTAAGTTTCAATTTAAAACTCCTCAAGTTTACTGACAAGTCTTTATTTTTGCAACTTAAGTTCATACAACTTAAAGGTAGAGCTATTTACTTTCTTCAACTTAAGACACTCCTCAAATAGCTCAACAAAAGCATCATATATGTCTCGCTCATCCTTTGATATTTTTTTTATGAAGAGTTAGATTGTTCTATGTCCACACGTTTACTCTTAACTATCGAAGCAAACACCATATACTTTAAACCCCCAGAATTGGAATTCTCACTTTGATCATCGGAGCTAAGACTTGTCATTAGTGAGAAAGATGTTTATAACCTTACCTAGGGTTTCTTATAATTTGTGCACTCAACTCTAACATGTCTAAAACCCTGACACTCATGACACCTAACAGATTGAGACTTCTTCCTAACATCCCCAGTATCTTTCCTCTCTTCTCTTTCCTATATTTACTAGTGTCATCCTAAAACTTCTCAAAGGGTATTTTATTATGCCTAAAGAATTTTTCGAATTTCTTAACAAAGTACGCAAACTCCTTATCCTTAAGGGTGTCATTATCAGTCTAATCACTATTCTCTTCCTTAGCAGTGTTGATGGCTAAAGACTTGTTTTTCTTAGATTGGGATAGGCTTAGTTCGTAGGTTTGGAGAGACCATATTTCTTCTATCATAACTGTATATGGATCTTTGTTTTCCTCAATAGCCACGACCTTAGGTCTAAATCTTTCAGGTAGGGTTACTTTTCTCACAATCTTTGTCTCAAGGATTCGTTCACCTAGCTTGAAACTAGAGTTCACTATGTAATTTAGGTTTGCATAGAACTCATCGAAGAATTCATCATCTTTCATCCTAATTTTCTCAAACCTAATGGTCAACATCTTCAGTTTAGAGCTTTTAATGACATCAATTCCCTCATATGTGGTTTCTAGAATATCTCAAACTTCTTTAACACTTACACATAGACTCTCGTTTAAATTCTTCTCGGAAAATAGCCATAAAGATGGTATTGACACCTCTACTATTTCAATTACACTTAGCTATATCATCCATAGACCAAGTAAAGATATACATTTTTAAAAGGCTTTCATTTTAACCTTCCAATAAGTATAATTGCTTCGATCAAAATATGGAGGAACATATAGTGATTGCCTCATCTCGATAGAAGTGGGACAATAATCGATATTAATCTCTGATACCAATTGAAAATAAAACTAACACCTAGAAGAGAGTGAATAAAAGTATAATACAAAATTAAAATTAACAATCAATAATAAACAATAAGTCACTAATTTTTGTTTCTAAATGAACAAATTTAATAAAATTAAACCCTAATTAATCAATCAAGCATGCAGATCAAAGCAATAAGAGTAAAGAACAATAATATTTGTTAACGAAGGAAAATCCCTTAAAGAACTCATCCCAAGGATAAAAAACCTCGGGCAAACCTTGTCAAAGAAATCCACTAGAAAAAAATGAACTTATAGTTGGTCTAAACACAACTAAACCTTAGTGGAATCTGACAACCCAATCTGTAAATTATCAAAGAACTCTTCCATTATGCCTCATGCACTTTCAAGAATATCTAAACTTCTTTTTCGTCGGAGTGGATCACTAAGAACGAACTTGTTCTTCTCCAATTGGAATTCTAGTCACCTTTTCCCAACTTCTGAACTTTAAAGACTATTTGGTAAATAATTTATTTCTGCTGATTTGATCTTTGGACTTTTGTGTTTTGATCTTGTGGTTGAGTCAAGAGAATTATTAAATTTTTGTTTGATCTTCTACAAGATGTTCTCTTGAATGAAAAGAGGCTCAACACACGTTTAGGATGGACTATGGCTATTGTACTTATAAAGTATTTGAGGTTGTATGAAATTGTAAAAATTGTTTAAAATCGTGAACTAGATTTGGCCGCATATATCGTCCACTCGAGTTCTGAATGTAGGACATCAAGTGATTACCTTATTGAAAACACTGCTCGAGCGGTAGCTTGGCATGAAGTGAGCATTTTTTCGATGACTTGGGCTTCTCGAGATGATTTTGACTACTACCAAAGACACTCCCAATCCCGACAATTTGACTCTAATTACAACCCAATTAAATGATATTTTAGACATGAAACTTGCCAATACATTTTGGACCTATCGAAATTATCTAGATGTATGAAATTTTCAACCAAGCTAACAATAAAATCATGGTTACATTCCTCATGTCACACATGAATCGATCGATCAACTCAAAAACAAACTTGGATTTAAAAACATTCTTACACAATTTTTTCTTCAATTTACTGGTGTTAGAGTGCTTGTACAACTTTGTACATTCACACGTCTCCTATAAAAGAATTTATGCAACTTCTTCCTAATGTTCTCAATCAATGACAGTATTAGAGTTGGCAAATATTTCTTAACATCGAGTTTAGTGAATTTGAGTTATTTGATATTTTGTTATTGTAACGGTTTCCTAGAAAATGTGACTTTGTCTAACTTTTTAAACCTGCTTTCACTAAATATATCCAATCTTCCATATATCTATAGTTAATTTGGCTCATATAATTTCCTTGCTCTTCTAAAGCATTGCCTTTGTCACTTTCTTAAAATGTGAGATAATCTCGTTTGAGTTATGGTCCTTAAGTTGTCTTTTATATGATAGATGCAATGATCATGATGTGCAATTTAGTAGACAGTTTGAATGTCATTGATAATATTTGAATGTTAGTCAGATATTGTGAGATCTTCAGTGTAACGACCCCAATTTTCAAATATCTAAATCGTTGCAAAAAGTTTCATTTATTCTTAAAAGAATGGCATGCAATAAATATAAAATTTATGTAATGTTAGTTTACTCACAGTTATATATAATAATTCTATATTAATAAAAAACAAGGACTTTTCTACTTTATATCTTACTCATTTCGTAATTAAATAAATATTTCACATATCATAACATGAAATTTTTGGTTGTACCAATATTAAATAAACATATGGAAAAAAAAAAACAAAACCAAATAAAACACGTTCCAAACTCTAAATAACAAGTCCAAATAATATAAAACTAAAACAAATATTGGAAATTAAATCTTTAGCCTTAAACCGGATTTAATTTATTAAGTCCAACGAATACAAGCACAGAGACTGCACCTCATAGTCCGTCATCTAATGACCCGTTCTAATTCGTGAGAAGTAGAGAAAATGGTGAGTACATGAGAATACTTAGTATGACATGAATATTTTGTGCAATCCCCAAAAAAATATATTAAATCATACGTCAAAAATATCATATCGTCATTTTATATCTTTAGAAACCGATAAGAGCTCAATAAATATTATGTCTTCGGTACCGGATAGCCATAACATACATCTCATATTGTATCGTATCATATCTTAACATAACTTTGATTAACATAGATATTTATCAACATGAAGAAATAAATTAAACGAAACAAACCACTTGCACCACATAATCCTACCTTGCTTGATCAATCAAATTTTGAAAGAAAGAGAAAGCAAGTTTCCAATTTTTATTTTCTGCCTATTCTATAGTCGTGTGCGTATGTATATTTTGATATGAGAACAAAGAGGTAAATGCATAGTATTTAAATTAAAAAGGACAATTGAATTTTTGGTAAAATAGAGTTATATAGAGTTGTTTACCACCGTGTAAATGTCACTATCATAAATATTCCACTTCATCATTATCTTATCCAACCAAAAGAAAAAAAAAAAATATATTATCTCTATCTCACTCTATGACTCCTACCCATTTCAAGCCCAATATTTAATTTATCAAAACCAATTAATAACAATTTCTTTAAATTTCAATAACTTAGATTTCACTTTTTCGAAGTAACTTTTCTCGAGCTTAATATACATGATTAATTACGAGCTATCCAACGAGCACCCTATTGATATACTTTTCATAGCTTTAACATTATTTAGATATTTAGCCCAAAATTTGAAGTTAATACATAAATCACTTTAGTCTCTTAACTTTTCAAAATAATAAAAAAAATAGCATGTAGAATAATTAAATTCTATTCTATAAATTTTTTTTCTAGGGTTTTACAATCACTTCTTCTTAAAATATTTTCATCCTCGAAAATTTACATTAGCTAATTGAAGAGTTCTGGATACTTGATTTTTAGCTAATCTTCTTTTTCCCAAGTTAGACTCATTAGGTCCATGATTTCCCTATTGAATTTTGACATGGGGAACTTCTTTATTTCTTAATTAGTGCACTTTTCTATCCAAAACCATTGTAAGGATTTCTTCATATGATAAGTCTTTGTACCTTTAATGTTTGATAATTCATTATATGTTTAGGATCATGAATATATTTTCTAAGCATCCTGCTACAAGTTCGGGTGGTAAGGCAAGTCGGTAAGCCACACTACCAATCTTTTCAAGAATTTCGAAAGGTCTAATAAACCGTGGTTTCAACTTTCCCTTCTTACCAAGTTTCAATACAACCTTCATTGGTGTTATCTTCAGAATAACTTCGTCACCCACTTCAAATTCCAAAACCTTTCTTCTACCATCTACATAACTTTTCTGTCAATCTTGTGTTGTTTTTATTCTTGTTCCAATCTTGTCAACCGTTTCAATTGTTTGTTTAATGATTTCAAGACTTAAAATTCTATTTTCTCCGAGCTCGTTCCAATGGATACCTGTACTTCCTACTATAAAGAGTTTCATATGAGGCCATGCCTATAGTAGCCTGAAAGCTTGTAAACAAGCTCTACTAATGGCAAATGTGTCTCCCAACTACCCCCAAGATCCAAAACACATGCCCTCAACATATTTTCAAAAGTTTGAATGGTTCTTTCTGATTGTCCATCCGTTTGTGGAAGATATGCAACACTAAACTTTAGTTTCGTCCCCATGGCTACCTGTAAACTTTTTCAAAATTTCGATATGAACCTTGGGTATCTATCTGAAATAATGGTGACTGAAGCTCTATACAATTTGACTATCTCTTTGATATATAACCGTGTGAGCTGTTCCATATTAAAATTTACTTTAATTGGTAGAAAATGAGCCGATTTTGTCAAACGGTCAACCACTACCCAAATAGCATTGTGACCTCTTGCTGATCTAAAAAAGCCTACCACAAAGTCCATCGCTATGTGTTACCATTTTCATTTTGGAATATCTAACGGTTTCAGTAGTCCTGATAGCCTTTGATGTTTTGTCTTGACCTGCTGATAGATAATATATTTCTCCATGAAAAGACCAATCCCTCTTTTCATGTTTCTTCACTAAAATGTATCTTGAAAATCTCGATACATTTTCGTACCGCTTGGATGTATAGCATACGAGGTGGAGTGTGCCTCTTCCAATATCTCGTTTCTTATACTTTCATCATTAGGTACACATAATCTTCCTTTAAAAGTCAGTACTTTATGTGCAGACACTTCAAATCCTATATATTTGTTTGTATCAACCTCAGCTTTAATCTTCTGCAGATATGGATCCTTATTATGTGCTTCATTGATTCGATCTTGAAGAGTAGGATGAATTATAAACGCTCTTATTCTTGCTGTAGTCTGAGTGGCGGTGTGATAACTTCCAATCTCAATTTCTCAAAGTCCTTTATCAAGTATTCGTGCACCATGGGTGAAATTGCTAACAGTGGTATTGTCTTCTTACTTAAGGCATCTGAGACTATGTTAGCCTTACCTGGATGGTAAAGGATTGTACAATAATAATCTTTCACTAACTCCAACCATCTCCTCTGTCTATTATTGAGTTCCTTTTATGTGAAGAAATATTTGAGACTCTTGTAGTCCATATAGATTTCATACTTTCCTCCATACAGATAGTGACGCCATATTTTTAAGGTGTGAACTACCGCTGTAAGCTCCAAGTCGTGCAATGGATAGTTTTGTTCATATTGCTTTAACTATCTCGAGGTATAAAAAATCACCTTTCCATATTGCATCAAAATATAGCCCAAACCTTGCTTGGAGGAGTCGCTATAAATTACGAACCCATCAGAACCTTCAGGTATTGTTAATACAGTCGTCGAGACTAGTCTCTCCTCGTTTTCACACTTTTCCGTCCATCGAAACTTCACACCCTTTCTAGTCAACTGAGTCATCGGACCTACTATTTTTTAGAAACCCTCAATAAATCTTCAATAATAGCCGGTCAATCCTAAGAAACTGCGAACTTCATCCACACTGGTTGGTCTAGGCCAATTAGTTACTGCTTCCACCTTAATTGGCTCAACCTCAATTCCCTGGGTGGTAACCACGTGACCAAGGAAACCCACTCGATCAGGGCAAAATTCTTACTTCTTGAATTTGGCATATAATTTCTCATTTTTCAAAGTTTCAAGTAATACTCGGAGTTGTTCTATAGACTGCTTCTTATCTTTGAAGTCCACAAGTATTTCATCAATAATTACTATGATGAACTTGTCTAAGTACTGATCGAACATTCGATTCATGAGATCCACAAATACAGCTGGAGCATTGGTTAAACCAAAAGGCATGACAGTGAATTCATAATGTCCATAACGAGTCCTGAAAGCAGTTTTCAGTAAATCGCTTGCCTTGACCTTTAGCTGATGATACTCCTATCTCAATTCAATCTTCGAAAACACCATTGTACCCTTTAACTGGTCGAATAAATCTTCTATTCTTGGCAGTGAATATCTATTTCTGATAATCAGATGGTTCAATTTTTGATAGTCAAAGTACATCCTCATACTCTAATCCTTCTTCTTCATAAAAAGTACTAGAGCGCCCCAAGAAGATACAATCGGTCGAATGAAACCTTTTTCCAACAACTCTTCCAATTGTAATTTCAATTCTTGAAGTTCTTTAGCCATTTGGTACGGGGCCTTAGATACTAGTGCCGTTCCGAAAATCAGGTTAATTGTAAATTCCACTTGCTTATCTAGTGGAATGCATGGTAGATCTTCTAAGTATACATCTATAAAGTCTCGTACAACAATGTTAATATCATTAACGATTATTTTTGTATGTTTGGAATCGATGATATTAACTAAGAATCCTTGGCATGACTCATTTCTTAGCATCTTCTTCACTTGCAATGCCTATAAAAGGTGAGGTAGAGACTTGAATTTGTTCTAAATAAACAGAACTCTTCCTCTCCCAGTCTATGAAATAGCACTTCTTTTCCATGACATTGAATGGTCGCATGATTGAGTCTAACCAGTCCATACCTAAAATAACGTTGAAACCTTTCATCTCCAAAAGGTATAAGTTTGCTTGTAGTATTTTCCCATCAATCTCTAACTTCATAGCTTTAGTCATCTGATATGTGCAAAGAGTTCTTCTTGAAGGGATGCTAACCTCTAATTTATTATTCGTTTTCATACATTCAAAGTTAGACCTAGCAATGAACGATGGAAAGATAAAAGAATTTGTAACCCTAGAGTCAAAAAGTACGTAAGCAGGTACATCAGATAATAATAGAATACATGTTTCGTAATTATATTGATAGACTTAGGGACAGATGATGCAAAATCAAGAACTTAAATAGGTACTTCAAATAATAATAAAATACCCGATATCACATTCGGATCCTACTCAGCCTCATGCTGATTTAGAACAAAAACTCGGGCATTTCCTTTCTTGTTCTTGTCCCGATCATCAGCCTTCTTCTTTAAAGGCTCAGTACAGTTTAGAGCAATGTGTCCCGACTTACCACACCGAAAACACATGTTCCTCCCAAGCAAACATTCACCCTTGTAGAGTTTATTACACTTAGGACTAGGTGTATTACTCTCACTCGTCCCACTAATACGAACTCCTGTGCTTGGTCTTTTATTCTGGCAGTTACGTCTGTCCTTGTTATGATCATTTCACTTTTTTTTCCCAATGACTTCTTACCCTACTGGGCATACTGTTCAAATGTAATCCTCTGATACGAAATAACATGGGCCATCTCCAACATTTCACTATATGAAGTGAAACGATGAGACATAATGATCATGCCGTTCTCTGGGCATAGTCCATTTTCGAACCTCTTGATCTTCTTAACTTTTGTATCAACCAAGTGAGGGGCATATCTTGATAGCTGCTCAAATTGTCTTTCATAATTAGTAAGCGACACGTCCCCTGTCTAAGCTGCAAAAATTTCGATTCCTTGAAATCTCTCAAAGCCTTGGGAAATACTTTGTCATCAGTTCGTCTTTAAACTACTCCCAAGTCAGGTTACGCTGCTGCTCTTCGATCTTAGTGCATGAGACAGACTCCTACCAGTGACTGGCTGCTCCAGCAAACATAAACTTTTGCCGTGGCAGTTTTAAATACTCAAAAAATGTTGTGAAAAGGTTATTCGCAACGTTTAAAAAACGTTCCTGTATCCTTCTACTCTATGACAACATCAAAGTTTGCAACATATTCAAAAACGTTGTAAAAGGTTTTCGGCAATATTTTTTGAACGTTGCAAAAGACTATTTTTGTTGTAGTGGAAGATTATAAAAAAAATATTTGAAGTTTGTCACTGTCAATCTCTATAGAGAATGTTGTGTTAGGATTAATTGTAACGACGTTGTTTGCATATAAGGTAATTTAGCATAACTATCCTCAGGTGAACCTCTTAAATCTGCCTAAACACGTTTTCGATACTTTTATACTTTCTCATAACTCAGGACTATCTTGAAATCCCAACGGATGTCATTAATCACATCTACATGTCTATATACAGTATTGGAGTTCCGTAACTTTAGCATGATATATCTTCTAATAACCCACGATCTTGCCTATCTATGATCATTTTAACGATATTACAGGAAAATTATGCTCACATTTATATTTGTAAACTTGAAAGTAATCATATTGTTTGAATTTTTGCTTGCAAACACGATTTTCACTTGCATCTGTGCAAACAATTGTATGTGTCTCATAATTTGATTTCTTCACTTTGAAGTCAAAGTTGTACTTTATTACAAGCAAGTGCACTTCCATCTTAAGATCTATTTTAGTGTTGAAAATTTGGTGGTCATTCAAATCTGCATCTTCAGAAATCATGTGTGATGTAAGAGTTGAAGCGACAATGTACTAATTCGTAATAAGATTTTCTTCTTCGGTGTCTTGAACCATCAAGTGTCCATGTGTGGAGAAAACAATATTGTTACAAATTTAAGTGAGAATATCAACATTATTGTCTTGAGCTATCTCCAACCCATCCCAATAAACAATATTGTTACAACTTTAAGTGAGAATATCAACATTGTTGTCTTGAGCTATCTCCAACCCATCCCAATAAACATTCACATTATGATCCACTTCCTTGTAATCATTCACTTGCATTTAACAATGGAGATTAACACATTCAATTTGCACCTCACAATCTACCTCATCATCTTCGACTTCATTATAATCATTAATTTCTTCCTGTCGATGCTCAACTAGACCTTGGCTTACAAGAATTACGTAAAGGAGACAATGATAACCATGTTTATTAAGAGATACAAACAACTACACGTGTTCGTTGAAAGTAATCTTGATTGGAATTGAAAATTGTACATTTTCAGAAAGAAAGAATCTCATCTTAATTTTATGGAAAGATGGATCAACATTGAAAAGATATCTCTAAACTATCTGTAAATATTAGAAGTATATTCACAACTTCGTCACTCCCACTTCTTTTCAAGTCCATTTACCTTGATCATCACTAACGAATTCACCAAAATAAATGTTGGAATTTGGGTGTGACCCGAATTCCTTGTTAAAATAATTAAATAATTATAATTGAAGTGCACATAAAGAAGAATTTAGTTTTTAATACTATTGGAGTTCTATATTAAGTTGAAGTTATATTTTGAAAGTCCATTATGAGTTGGAATTTGTTTTGGACTCAATTTTTGGTATCATACTTCATTAACAACTCTATTAGGAGGGTTTGGACATCCCCTACATGTTAACTATAAATACTACGATCTTCTATACAATTTTATAGTATGAGATATATGATTATTAGAATATATGATCAATTGTAATATTCTCCCTTTTATTCATTATTATTTGTGGTGCAATAAAATCTCTTAATTCAACTGCTATATTTTTGTCTTCTTTTATTCTTTCGTTCTTGATCTAATACTTCATATTTTGTCATATAACTTCAACATCTCAATCCGGTGATTAGTTTCACAACAAGTGGCATCAATCCTAACAATAAAATACAAAAATTCACATTGTTGAATCTATGTTTGGAATTCAACAACAAAATTTTAAAATGCTAGAAAAAAAATCTTATTGTTTTATAAAAAAATAAAAGATAGTCGAATATAATTGATTGCAGTATTTTATATTGATTTGTGCCGTGTAAATTGAATTGCAAGTAGACAACAACTTTAAATTAGCTCAAGCTTACGAGATTATACTTTTCAGCACTATTTCAACTTTTAAAAAAATCATATACATACATTGAAATAAACAGAAAGGGCGATAGACATGTACAATGAAAACATCAAAAAATAAAAAATGCATAAAATTGAGAAGAATATTTTACTAATTCCAAATTTATAAAAGTTGGGGTTTGTTGTCTTGAATGTTCCTTTGTATACTTTTAATCAATCTAAAGTAAAAGAAAAAAAGACAAGA
>CAIGRB010052320.1:68824-109080 GCA_903798255.1 Fraxinus quadrangulata | reverse complement strand
GATCCTGAACCAGAACACACATTTTACTTTCTAATGGATATACAGAGGGACGAGCGTGAAGCAATGGCAAAATACAAAAACGGAGTAGCAAATGAAAATAATCAACAACGGGCTATTCAGGACTATGTCAGACTAGTTGTTAATGACAACTATTCTGATATTACACGCCCAGCTATTGTTGCAAATAATTTTGAGCTGAAGTTGAGATTAATACGTATGGTACAACAGAACCAGTTTGGGAGAGCTCCGACAGAAGATCTAAATGCTCATTTGGGTTTTTTTTTTGGAGATTTGTGATACGGTGAAAATGAGTGCAATTAGTGACGAGGCAATTAGACTCCGCCTATTCTCTTTGAGTTATCTTTTCAAAGCATATTGAATCGCCTCAACCGGATATCGGGAGAAAACGTTATGACAGAAACATCGAAAGACGCACAATGTTGAATTTTCACCCGAAATGGGCGCCACAACGCCTCTGTCGCTGAAAATCAGTAGCATCATGGGCGCCGAGGCGCCACTGGGCAAGAGCACGGGTTTTTAATATTTTTGAATTCTTTTCTTGGTCGAATTCAACTCTAATTTGTCCGAGATTCCAAAAATACTACAAATACATGATTAAATACTTAGTTTCAGGAAATTGGAAGGGGGCAAAACATCAAAAAACTCGAGAAATCAAGCGAGGAGGCGCAAAGAATGTCAAGGGAAATTCCAATTAAAGCTTCAAAAGAGTTTATCTTTCCCTTTTTCCTTATTTTCTCTCATATAAATTGTATAGATTTTATGAATTCTATCATGAACTAAACAAGTTATGTAAGGTTTGATGTAGCCAAACTTGATATTATGATTTTATTTTGTCATAATTATTTCTATTTGACATTTCATATATGTTTGATTGTGTCATGAAATTTATACTTTCAATTAATTGGCTACTAATTGAATGAAAGGATCTAAACTATTCTTCTAGAGTTTGATGTAGCCAAACTTGATATTATGATTTGATTTTGTTATAATTATTTCTATTTGATTTTTCATTTATTTTTGATTGTGTCATGAAATTAATACTTTCAATTAATTGGCTACTAATTGAATGAAAGGAGACTAAATCTAGCTATGAAAGAAGTGGTGAAAATAGAGATAATCAAGCTATTGGAGGCAGGGATTATATTTGCTATTTCAGATAGTGCATGGGTTAGTCCAGTACAGGTGGTGCCAAAGAAAGGTGGAATGATTGTAGTCAAGAATGACAACAACGAGCTAATACCTACAAGAACAGTGGTTGGTTGGAGTGTTTGCATTGATTACAGAAAGTTGAACAAAGCAACTAAAACAGATCACTTTCCACTTCCATTTATTGATCAAATGCTGGACAGACTAGTGGGCTACTATCATTATTGTTTTCTTGATGGTTATTCTGACTACAATCAGATTGCAATAGCATGAGAGGATCAGGAGAAGACGACATTTACTTTCCTATATAGGACTTTTGCTTACAGGCGGATGCCATTTGGATTATGCAACGCTTCAGCCACTTTTTAGATATGTATGATGGCTATCTTTGCAGACATGGTAGAGGAAATCATGGAGGTATTTATGGACGATTTTTTTATTTTTGGTACTTCTTTTGATAATTGCCTTCACAATCTCTCTTTAGTGTTGCAACGATGTGAAGAAAATAACTTAGTTCTTAACTGGGAGAAGTGCCATTTCATGATACAAGAAAGAATTGTGCTAGGCCACCATATTTTAACAAAGGGATTGGAAGTCGATAGAGCTCAAATAGGTACAATAGCAAGGCTGCCACATCCCACTAATGATTTCTCGAAAATTGCTAAATCTCTTTGCAACCTTTTGGAGAAAAACACAACTTTTGTTTTTGATGATGACTGTCTCAGAGCATTTGAACGAATAAAGGAGAAATTGGTTACAACTCTCATTATGATAGTACCGAATTCGAATCAACCATTTGAAGTAATATGTGATGCCAGTGATTATGCAGTAGGAGCATTTTTGGGACAAAGGTGTGAATTTTTTTCGGGCAATTCACTATGCTAGCAAAACCTTAAATGGAGCTCAATTAAACTATACCACAACATAGAAAAAGATGTTAGCAGTTGTCTTTGCTTGTGACAAATTCAAGTCTTATCTAATTGGCACCAAAGTATTCATCTACACAGATAATGCAACGATCTGATATTTATTTGAAAAGAAAGATGCTAAACCTCGCTTAATTCTATGGGTTTTATTGTTGCAAGAATTTGATGTAGAAATCCGAGATAAGAAAGACAGTGAGAATGTGGTTGCTAATCATCTGTCGCGATTGAAGAATGAAGAGGTGATAGATAACAATCCAATTCAAGAAACTTTTTCTGATGAGCTCCTGTTAGCAGTTTCATCAAGAATCCCATTGTATGCTGATTTTGTTAATTACTTGGCTTGTGGAATGATGCCACTTGACTTGAATTATCACCAAAAGAAGAAATTCTTACATGATGTCAAGTCATATCTATGGGATGATCCATTTCTCTTCAGAAAATATGCGGATATGATGATTAGGAGGTGTGTCCCGATGGAGGAGAAAAAATCGATTATAGAGCATTGTCATTCCTCACTTTATAGAGGTCATTTAAGTCCTACACATAGTGCTTCAAGGTCTACTATGCCTTTGTGAAGACATGTGACCGTTGTCGGGAATATCACAAGGAGTCACGAGCTTCCATTGACTAATATGCTCGAGGTGGAATTATTTGATGTGTGGGATATAGACTTCATGGGTCCGTTTCCACCGTCCTTTGGCCTGATATATAAATCCTTCTTACAGTGGACTATGTCTTCAAATTGGTTGAGACCATTGCTACACCAACAAATGATTCCAAGGTCGTTTTGAAGTTCTGCAGAAAAAATATCTTCACATGGTTTGGCACACCTAGAGCAATAGTAAGTGATGAAGGTACATATTTCTGTAACAAACTTTTCAATTCCCTTTTGGCCAAATACAATGTCAGGCACAAACTACCACTTGGTTATCATCATCAATCCAATGGACAAGTAGAAGTTTCTAACATGGAGATTAAACAAATTTTGGAGAAGACGGTGAACACCAACCACAAAGATTGGGCTCGTAAACTTGACGAAGCACTCTGGGCATATCGAGTAGCTTTCAAAATGCCAATTGGAATGTCATCTTATCATTTGGTATTTGGAAAAGCATGCCACCTACCAGTTGAATTGGAACATCGAGCCTATTGGGATATAAAGAAGTTGAACATGGATATGACATTAGTGGGAGTACAATGCTTATTTAAACTCGACGAGCTTGATGAATTTCGGAACGAGGCATATGAAAATACAAACAACGAACAAAGTTGTGGCATGACAAAAGGATCATCAGGAGGGAATTCAATGAGTTCTTCTGCTCAATTCTTGCTTGAA
This sequence comes from Fraxinus quadrangulata, assembly GCA_903798255.1. Taxonomy (NCBI): domain Eukaryota; kingdom Viridiplantae; phylum Streptophyta; class Magnoliopsida; order Lamiales; family Oleaceae; genus Fraxinus; species Fraxinus quadrangulata. The sequence continues at coordinate 105,651 of CAIGRB010052320.1, read as the reverse complement.
ACTTTTTTCCGGCAAGCTTAGATCACAGTGGTCGGGACTATTCGTAATCAATAAGGTGTTCTCCTATGGTTCAGTGGAATTGATAAGCAAGGATGGATCCACATTTCAGGCGAATGGTCAATGACTCAAACACTATTACGATGAAAAAAATCGGGATGTGGAAGAAATTATCCTTGGTGAATCCACTTAGATCTATTTCTTCGTCTAGCTAATAACGTTAAAGAATCGTTTTTTAGGAGGTAACCTAAGTTCTATTCCTTTATTTTAGTTTTCAATTCATTCTATAGGACTTTTCCATTTTAGTTAGGTTAGTAACGTTTTGTTTGTACTTTTCTAGGTACATTTTCAAGTGTGGAGCATCGGACTTAGAGGACTATGGGGACGGGCCACGGTGGAGCTTGCAAGTAAAAACAAAATTCAAAAACAAATTTTTTATAGTAAGCTGGGCGCTGCGGCATCCCTTTTCAAAAAAAAAAAAAATTGGAAATTTTTTTTATAGTAAAACAGGCGATGCGGCGCCAGTTGGTTTTAAAACTAGGGAAGCCTCTCTCCCCCCAATTTTTTTTCTTTTGTCCTTTGTTTTTTGTTTTCATTTCCTCATTCCCAACGCCCCTCTCCCGTCGACTTTTCCCCCCTCTTTCCCCTTGGATTTTTCCCTACTTTTCCCCCCTTCATCCTTTCTTTTCCTCCCCACACCACACCCTCCCACTGATCCCCCACCCAATTTTAAACCCTATTCTTTTCACTTTCTTCATATTTGTTGTCTTTTCCACATTGGATGCACTATATGTTTGGTTGTTCCTTATATTCCACCATGTTACCAAGGTGTATTTGGTTGTTGGCATTTCTTCCCACATAGGTGCACATTTTCTTAACGGTAAGTTTGTCTCTTCCATGGATGGTTATTGAGCAATATATGGTGGATTTGGATATTTACTTGGTTGTTTAATAGTGTGGATTCATATTGGTTTTGGTGTCTAGGGGGTTTAGTGCTTGGTGTTTGAATAGGGTTGATGTTTACAAGGTGTTTGAGGTATTGCCTGTGTGAATTCTTATGTTTTATTGTGGTCCACTTTGGTGATTTTCTTGAGGTTGTTGCAGTGGTGGTTTGAAATTCAGTGTTGTACTCCTTGGCGCAGGACACTATCTTCAATTTGCATTGGTTGGTGTACTTCGACGTGCTTTTGATATTGTTGTACATTTGAGTTGGACTTATACAACATGCCTCCCCGGAAGAAATCTAAAACCATGGTGTCCTTGTCTACCACTTCTTATGATCGACGAGGATTTGTGAGCCCCAAGGCGGTAGTATGATTTAAACAGCTAATGATATATCGAAACTGCATTCCCAAGTGAGGTTTTGAATATTTATTGCCCGAGAAAATACAAAGTTTGGGGTGGGATACATTTTCTATGCAACCCGGAGCGGCTTCCATTCCTTTGGTGACGGAGTTTTATGCAAATGCGAAGAAGCACGAAAACTTCAAGGTATTTGTTCAGGGTCATTGGATTCGGTTTGATAGTGTTTCCATCAATTCCTTCTACCACACACGAGATATTCCCAATGATCACTACTCCAGGTTAAGTACCCGCCGTTTTACTTTAGACACTCAAATGCGAGGGTACCGAATGGAAACAGAATGCCAGTGGTGTGACTAACTTTCCCACCTCCGATTTGACGAGTAATTGTAAAGTGTGGAATCACTTTATATCGGTTAAACTGGTTTCGAGCAGCAATCTTAGTGAGGTGACAAATGATCGAGCTCTATTGAATTATTCAATTCAGTGGGGATACACTATCGACGTTGGGATGGTTATTTAGAATAGTATCCTGCGCATCTTAGCTGGGCCAACCACTGGAAGTTTGGGATACCCCTTCTTAATCCATGATCTTTGTATACAATAGGGTGTTACCATGCGAGAATCTGAAGAAGTATTACACCCTAGGCCAGCACTCACGCGAGACTTCTAGGACAAGCTCGTCGGGCCTCAGGATAGGCCCAGCTCTTCTCAATCTTCTCATCAGGTGCCATCACCTCCACTACCTCTTTCAGTTGGTGATACTACGGGAGAATTATTTAGGCGGCTTGAGGTGATGGTTTTTCTAATGACTCATTGGCAGGAGGGAATGTAGGGGCGAATGGATCATTTGCAGTCATCCATTTATGACTAGTTTCAGTATCAAAATGCTTGTATTGTGGTCGTGGCTTCTGTACACCCTGATCTTACATTCCCACCACCATCGTTGTTTCAATCTCATTCCCATAATTTGGCTCCATCGGGTGATGATGAGGAGTTTTGATGTTTTCAGTAAGGTATCTTTCCCTTTTATATCTTTTTCCCATTGGGGACAATGTGTTCTTTAAGTTTGAGGGGTGATACTTTAACATAATTGTTGTCTAACCGTTTAATTACTTTTGTGTGTGTTTTATTTATTTGTGTTTGTGTAACTTGTGAAAAACAAATTGCTTGCTTGTGTAGGTTGGATTGTTTTGTTGGAAATGATGTAGATATTAAAAAAAACATGGCTTGGTTGTGAATTATGAATAAGTTATGTGCTTGAGTGAAAGTTGTACTTACCTTCGTAGAAAATAATAACATAAATGCACGTGAATTGAATATGGCGTTGGACAAGAATAAGTTGATTCATAAATGATATAGGTTGAATTAACAACCTTAGAAGCTGAATCCAGATAATCTATAACATTACCATACCTTAAAACCAAATTTAGGATGTTTGGATGGTTGAGCTGTTGTAGGGAAATTTGGAGATAAATGTGGATTCCATGTATGATAAAGTTATGTGGATTGTATGAGACCAATATGATGGAAATTTGGTGAAAACCCTAAGTTAAGGGGTCAATTTTGGAGAATGAGTGTTTTATAAGGGACATTGTACTAATCACCGCATAAAAGAAAAAAACAATTGTTGTAAAGCTACTTTAAAAGATCCCTATGAGGACAACGTTAACAATCTCATTGTGAAACACCTTTTCGTAGCCTTTATGACTCAAGTAATTAAGTCTGCAAGGGTTTAAAATCCGATGCCCTAAAGTCATCTTATTTGGAAGTTATCGGCCTAAAGTTTGCTATAGAGGTTATTTAGAAAGCTTAAGTGAGAGACGTCCGCACATGGGATCCATAAAAATATATATCTGAAAAATATATAAAGTAGGTACATAAAACAGAAGATGCACTACATGCTTTGATTAAGTCCCAAACACTTGTTTTAGAGGATTAGACATTTGATAAGGGGTTAGTAACTTAATTTATTACTGGAAGTTGATGCAGTCAAAGATAAGGAGAATCCTCATTTGTTCATATGTGAACTGTAATCAGTAATATCTATCCAGACAAGAGAGGGTAAGGAGTAGTGATTAAAAACTAATCTTAGATTACGCCATCAGGAAAAGAGTGAAAAGAAATTAAATTTGGGGGTGTGTGAATCTGATGAGTGGAGAAAGGAAATAATTAACTCTTAAGGTCGGGAATTAAATCAACTTATAACTACACATCGCTGTATTTGATTCTTCACACGCACCCATTTTGCATTGGAAATGTAATAAATTGACTTTTGTAATATAACTTTGAAGTGGTTCTTGAATTTGATATCACATCTTCAATGCTGAGCCATAAAAACAAGCTATCCAGCTAAATATATATTTGAATATTTTGGCAGTGTATTTTATTTGTGTGTTTGTGAGTCTTATTTGTGTATTGTTTTGTATTTGCTTGAGGACAAGTAAAGAATTAAGTTTGGGGGGGTTTGATGAGTGTAAATCACTCATTAAACTAATACCTTTAAAACGTAATTTTCGGCTTGTTCTTGAGCACTTATGAGCATTTTGATTTTTTACAACGCTATGACACCGGTTCTACAGCTTTCCGGGTGAAGAGAAAACGTAATTTTCTTTATTTTTTTGGCCAGGTCCAACTTCAATCCATCTTGATACCTTAAGAGACTATAAATACATCATTGAAGACCAAAAATATGGAGAAAAAAGGGCTTAGCAGGCGAGAAAAAAGAGCAATCATCAAGAGTAAAAACAACAACGAATTGGAAAAGAATTCAAGCGGCAAAATAGCTTTTCTTATTCTTTTCTTCTCCATGTTCTTTATTTTAGAATTTAAAATGTTGTTTCTAGTAGTCATGAACTAATTTTAATATCTAGGGTTTGATGTAACTAAACTTGAGACATGTTTGGATTTTAATATAGTTAATTCATTTGATGTTCCCGGTAATTTATTTGTGTTAATTCTTGCACAATGCTTTCAATTACCTGATCAATAATTGAATGATTTGATCCTTTAAATTTTCGTACTCGAGAGAGGAAAATTTGTGCATGATCTAAGAATAACATAACCTAGAAAATTATAGGTTTCGAGAGAAAGTATAATTCCTTTGAGGCTTATCCCATTTAAGAATCCTGCGCATATAATTTCTATAGTGTTAATTCAAAATAGAGATATTGGAATTAAAATATATAAATAAGTTCTATTTAGCACTCGAGAGAGGGAATATAATTTAAACGAAGATTTTTGCCTATAAATTCAGGAAAAATCGATAGAGGTAATTATAGAAATTGAAAAATATTGTTGATAATAAGGTGAAATCAATCCCTAGGCTTCCTCACATTGATAATTCTCCTATAGTTTGCCTTATTTCAATTGAATTGTCACACATCTTCATTATTTTAGTATAAAAATATTGACTTAAGATTTATTTTTCTAGATAAAATAAAAGTTGAAATAATTATAGTACTTAGTAGGAATTAAATTACAATCCATGTGGATTCGACACTTTGACTCTATTATTATATTACAAAATTTGACTCCATGCGCTTACGATATAAATCACGTTGTAGAAAACACGTGATAGGTTCGCTGGATGATGGTGCACATGGCCTCATCCAAACGATTACCCCCTCTTGTCGTGTACATCAATCAATCATAGCCTTAAATACTAAGATCACTTTTGTATCCATAAGACCTAGCTTGAGCTTTAGACTTGACCAAATAGGATGGTGGGGGCGACGATGGCAGTGAGTTGTCTTGTCAATCACATGGCACAATATGTGTTTAAGATCTCATCATCGCCTTGTCCTGGACTGGCTCTTGCAATGGGGTCTGCGTGTAATAGGGTCGGTCCAGGTCTTCTATGTAGGGAAAAACGGGTTGTTCACACTTGAAGTGGTTCACCTGTGTATAGTCGGGTCGCGTCATGTCAGTGTATGAGGTGTGGGCCCCTCGAGCTATTGGTCTATAGGTTAATTGAGCCCATGTGTTGGTCCTAGTTTTACAAGGTGTAACAATAGTCCCTGAAGTCTAAGTATGATTATTCATAAATTGTATGGACATTCATATAATGCATGGACTTTCGAGTTTTTAGAAAAACTTGGAGCAGATGTTGAGCCTCTTTGATAATTAAAGCCTCTGATAAGGCTGAATGATACGAGGCGAGGCCCTTGGAGTAGATATCGAGCCTCTTTGATAATTGAAGTCTGGGATAAGGCTGAATGATACGAGACGAGGCCCTCGGAGCAGATGTCGAGCCTCTTTGATAATTGAAACCCGTGATAAGGTTGAATGATATGAGGCGAGGCCCTTGGAATAGATTTTGAGCCTCTTTAATAATTGAAGCCTGTGATAAGGTTGAATGATACGAGGCGATGCTCTTGGAGAGAATGTCGAGCCTCTTTGATAAGTGAATCCTTGGATAAGGTTGAATGATACGAGACGATGCCATTGGGATAGATGTCGAGCCTCATGGCTGATGTAGAAGCACGTTGGTCGGCGTGCTCTAATAATTTGAGAGAAAAGTTGGTTTCCAATGACAAATAGCTGGGTGGTATAGCGATTTCCAAGGTTTGGATTATGTGTGCATTTAATGCGCAATGATGTTGTTGTTTTACAGTGGCGAGGCTTACGTGAATCTAATGCACGTGTAATTCACGATTTCATCTGAGCTCTTGATTCAAATTTTGGACAAGCGCATTTTGGTTTCAACGTGGTAGATGAGATTGCAGATGTACGGCCCAGATTAAAGTGGGAGAAGATCCATCGGTGGGGTTCGCTCATCCTACAAATATAAAATACCCAAAACCTACTTTTCTCCCTTTTCTTCACTTTGCGAAAATTAAAAACCCCAAGTGTTGAAAATCCTTGAACTTTTGCAGTGCCTTCATCGTCCTTTTTCTGGTAACCAAAATCGTTTTCACCATTTCCAAGCGTCTTAAACTTGCGTAAGTACCCAACATTTTTCGAGTTTTCCATCTTATTTGTGTTAAATGGCTTCTTCTTCGAAAAAGAATGGGTCTGGGGGAGGTCTTCCAAAGTAAATATGGTACTGATTTGTGGCTAGGTGGGTATACCTCATGTGATTCCCAATTAGAGAATCATGGAGGCCATGAGGGGGCCTCATAGTGCATGGATGGTGTCGAAGACCCCATAGACCGTAGTATTAGATGAGGGGCCTCTCTGTGGGAGACTAACATAAATGAGAGTGAGCTAGATATCTTTAGGGAGATGTATAGAATCCTTGACAATATTGAGATGTTTGTGCTGATCTCTGAAGAAAGAGCTTGTTTCCCTTGGGAATGGTGTGTAGTAGTAAGCGATGCCATTTTGGGTGTGGGAGGGGGGATACAGCTACCATTACACCCTTTCTTTAGATATATCCCAGGCAATACAACCTGGCCCCCACCTGACTAGTGTCAAATGCATGGAGTCAATTCGTAGGGGTATTTCCTCTTTGGAAGGAGGTCATTCTTGAATAGGATATCCCCCAACACGTTTTCCAAACCTTATTCCATCCCCGAGCCTCAAGTGGGGGAGAGACTGCAAGGGATGGCATTGTATGAACCCCTGGGGCACTCCAACCTCCATCACGAACTAGAAGTCATCTTAGTTCTAGGTTAGGGATCCCTGACAAAAAATGGAGGGAGATGCGGTTCCTGAGATAAATGTGCTGACCCAGTATTATGAGTATAGTGAGTGTAGCTTTAGTTGATGTGATTTTTGTTTTCTTTAATTTTTACCCCTTATTTTTTGTTTCTGATACGCGCTTTATGCAACTACAGTTAATCGATTCGAGCTCGAGCCATCTGAGTGGGCTATAATCAAGGCCATCTATGAGCTGCCCTTAGAGAAGAGGTATTTTAAGAACGTACTTGGGAAGCGAAACATCTTCGTGACTTACCAATTGATGGCTACAAAAGGTAAGTCACCGATAACCATAGCTGTCCACTTTTGCCCCTTTGTTGGGTTGATGCTTCTTTGCCTAACTGATAGTGGTTCGTTTCCATGTTTGCAAGTCAGCATGATAAAATGAATATGTCAAGCTAGACATGTCCTTCATGAGGTGCCTAGGAGAGACGAAGATTAAGAGGCCTTTAGGCTCCACCTTACAATAACCAGCGTGACAAACTGGCCACCTCTCAAAGGCGAACCCACCACCTCTTCCAACAAAGAAAGGGAAAAAATGGGAAAAATGGAAAGAAGAAGAAACTTCCATGGAGAGGCCCAAAGAGGAAATTGGTTCTATCAAAGAATACTGGGCCTAATCCTCCCCCAGAGCGCCAGACAACCCTTGGGAATCACTTCGATGACCCATCCAGGCTGAGCCCATTTCCTCCGTAAAAATAATAGATGTAGAAGAGGTAGTTGATAAAGGGGTCAACCCAGTAAGGAAGAATATGGGCATGGAGATGAGAAGTGCTCCTTCTGAGGGAAAGGCACAAAACTTCTTGGGTGGGAGGTCTGATGAGATAGCCCCTAAAATAATGGAGATGCTTCATGTGGAGGTCCAAGGGGTTGCAAGGATTTAACACAAATATTAGACGGACAAGTACTACTCGTACGCCTAGACCTGTAATGTGGTCAACATGGTGGAGGCTGGGCTCGCCCTCCAGGCTCGCTCTCAGGGCTTTTTTTAAATGTCCAAATGGATATGAGGCGACTACAGGGCCTCAACAAAGATCACCTTCAAGGGCCAATAATGCAGAAGCGGCCCTAAAGAAAGCAAAGGCTGAGGCGTCTTCTGCCAATGAGACAATTGAAGCCTCCAAGTTAATGATGAGAATGACTTGAAGATGGAAGAACTTTCCAAAGAAAATGATGAATTGAAAAATGAAGTCCATCTCTGCAAAGATGAAGTGAATTCTTTAACGAAGCGTGTGGAGAACTCTGACAATCTACAGAGGATCGCTTCGTTAGCCTTGGAGGCTGCTAACAAGGAAAATGGAGAGTTGAAGGCTCATGTTGAAGAGCTGACTGCTGAGGCTGCCAACTTAAAGCAACAATTGAGTGGGGGCAGTGGAGGCAGTCATGAATGATTATGTAGCTCATTTTCATGAAATGGCTGAGTATGATGGCCTGGGCTTGTACTGGAGGAGGGTTGCATACAATAAAATCTTTGGAAAACTCGTTGAGCTGCATCCCCAACTAGATCTGACGGTCCTCAAAGAAGAATTCATGCATGCGAAGCCGTCGACTCCTGCCAATGAAGTTGAAGATTCTATGGAGGAGGTTGAGGCCCTAGTAGAGCCTAGAAGGATGATGCCGGGTCTTAGATTTTTGGCCTTATAATGAACTTGGTTGTAATAGCCCCCTTCCTTCCTTGTACTGGACTTGATTGTATATATAAAAGACTTCTTTCCTTCATTGTTCTTTACATTTGTTATGGTTATAACCCTAGTGCTAATAATACCTAAGCTCGCCATGGCAGACTTTAAACATTAGTAGAATGTATAAGCTTGTCATAACTAATTTAATTGAACTAACATATGGGCTCGCCATAATTAATTGTATTGAATCAACAACTTATGAGCTCATCATAGTTGATCTTGAACGTTGATAATAATATATGAACTCGCCATAATTATTTTAGTTGAAGTAACATATGGGCTCGCCATAGTTAATTGAATCGGATTATCATATGAGCTCGTCATAGTTGATCTTGAACATTGATAATAATATATGAGCTCGTCATAATTATTTTCGTTGAAGCAACATATGGGCTCGCCATAGTTAATTGAATCGAATTATTATATGAGCTCGTCATAGTTGATCTTGGACGTTCATAATAATAGATGAGCTCGTCATAATTATTTAGTTGAAGTAACATATGGGTTCGCCATAGTTAATCGAATCGAATTATCATATGAGCATGTCATAGTTGATCTTGGACGTTGATAATAATATATGAGCTCGTCATAACTAATTTAATTAAACTAACATATGGGCTCACCTTAGTTAGTTGAATCGAATTATCATATGAGCTTGTCATAGTTGATCTTGGACGTTGATAATAACATATGAGCTCGTCATAATTATTTTAGTTGAAGCAACATATGGGCTCGCCATAGTTAATTGAATCGAATTATAATATGTGCTTGTTATAGTTGATTTTGGACATTGATAATAATATATAAACTCATCATAACTAATTTAATTGAACTAACATATGGGCGCGCCATAATTAATTGTATTGAATCAACAACATATGAGCTCGTCATAGTTGATCTTGAACGTTGATAATAATATGCCGGCCCGTCATAATTATGGGCTTGCCATATGGGCTCGCCATAGCTGACTTTGATTAATGAATGGAAATATGAGCTTGTCACACTTAACATATGAGCTTGTCATAGTTAAGAAGAGTTGTGGAAAACACATTTGCATTAATAAAAAATGTACATAAGCAATGATCGTGGCCTTACTGATAATACATTCTCAAATGTTCACATTCCAGGGATGGGGTTGCACTTTCCCATCCAAGCTTTTAATTAGGAAGGTCCTTAACTTGACGTCGTCTGATATATAGTATGGGCCCTCCCAGTTCGGACCTAACGTACCAATGACAGGTTCTTTGGAAGAAATGAAGGCTCTATTTTGTACAAGATCGCCTCTTCTGAATCATTTTTTCTAGACCTAGTATTATAGTACCTTGCCATTTTTCTCTGATAGGAGGCTAGCTTTATTTGTGAACTGTCTCTTCTTTCTTCAAGGAAATAAAGCTCACATCACCTTATCCCCTCATTGGATATTTCGTTGAAATGCAGGCGGAGGAGTGAAGAAAGACCCACTTCGACTAGGCTCATGGCTTCAGCCCGTATGCTATAGAGAAAGGGATTTCTCCTATTACAGCTCGACTGGTGGTGCGAATTGCCCATACCACATGGGGGAGCTCGTCCACCCACGCCCCCTTTCGATGCATCAAGTTTCTTTTCAAGAGGTGCTTGATGGTCTTGTTAACTGCCTCAACTTGGCCATTTGCCTAAGGGTGGTGAAGGGAAGAGAAATACTTCTTGATACCCAATTCGCCGTATAAGTCTCGAAGCTTTTTGTTGTCGAGCGTTGCTGATTGTTTGTTACGGTTATTTTTGCTAATGATTCTGCCTCGACCCACTTAGTGAAGTAATCAATAGTGACAATTGTGTAGTTTGCGTTTCCTTCCCCTTTTGGTATAGGATCTATCAAATCGATCCCCCATTTGGCGAAAGACTAGGGAATGGATACGTTCTTGCGAATACTGCCTTTGAATAGAGGAGAAACGCTGACGCTTGTCGCACATTCACAAATTGAATTGCATCTTTCTTTAAAGTTGGCCAATAGTATCTTTGCCTTAACACTTTCTGAGCCAGTGATGGCCCCTTTGTGTGGCTGCCACAAACTTCCATATGAACTTCTCGCAGGACATAATTGGCATTTTCCTCTCCAGTGCATCGTAAGAGTAAGGATGAAAAGCCTCTTTTGTAAAGTATTTCATCCTGGAGCACATAGTGGGTGGCTCTGCGTCTGAGTTTGTGGGTTTCTTCTTTATTTTTTGGCAATGTGTGATCTTTGAGGTAAGCTATTATAGGTTGCATCTATTGTGGGATTTTCTCAATCCACATTACCTCATCCACCTTGGTTGTGGAGGGCCCAGTGAGATATTCAATTGGTACAATCTTAAGCAGCTTTGAATCATTGCTGTTGGCCAATTTTGATAGAGCATCTGTGTGCAAGTTCTCCATTCTTGGTATATGGGTCAGCTCAAATTTTTCAAAACATGGAAGCGCGTCCATAACCTTCTTCAGATATGTTGTCATGCCTTTATCCTTGGCTGCAAAGCTGCCATTGACTTGGCTTACCACCAGCTGTGAGTCCCTACAAATTGCTAGGTTCTTGACCTATATTTCTTTGGTCAATCTAAGACCTGCTAGAAGCTTCTGGTACTCAGTACGTCTTGAAACCAAACCTCACTGCACAGTTAAGCTTGTGGGCTTCTGGGCCCTCCAGCAATACATTAGCCCCAGAGCTTATTTCTCCAAAAGACCCATCAATAAATAGTTTCCAGGCTAGGGAGTCTACCGGTTCTATCGCCATATTGATGCCTGTTACCTCAGTAAATTCCATTATGAAGTTCGCTACTGTCCATCCCTTCATTGAGGTTCTGGATTGATACAAGATGTCGAATTCGCTTAACTCCCGATCAATTTCATCAGCCACCCTGAAGTGTCTAGTTTTTGGAACACCTGCTTTAGGGGAAGGCTTGTCAACACGTGTATAATATGGGCATGAAAGTAGGGCATCAGCTTCCTAGAAGCGATCATAAGGGACAAAGTAGCTTTTCCTTATCAGTGTAATGCGATTCAGCTGGCAGGAGGGCCTTGCTTACGTAGTAAACAAGCAGTTGTATGCCGCTTTCTTTCCTTACCAGCATTGAACTTATAGCCTCTGCTGTTACGGCCAAATTTAGGAGCAGCGCTTTTCCCTCTTTGGGTTTTGAGAAGAGAGGGGCTTGCCTTAAGTGCTTTTTCAACTCTTCGAAAGCCTCTTCGCACTTCTCGTTTCACTGGAACCTCTTTCATCCCTTTAAAACCTTAAAGAATGGAAACCCGTTAGACTCTGCACTTCTTTGAGCTTGGAAGGAGACTTCATATTCAGTAGGGCCTTAATCTTTTTAAGGTTTGCTTCAATGCCTCACTGGTTGGCCATGTTGCCCAGAAATTTCCCATAAGCTACACCGAAAATGCATTTTAATGGGTTCAGATTCATCTGGTATCTCCTTAAGATTTTGAAAGCGACTTCCAAATGTTCGATGTGGTTCAGAGTCTTGAGGCTTTTTACCAACATGTCATCAATGTACACTTCCATCATTTTACCTATGAGCCTGGCAAACATCCTATTAACTAGACGCTAATAACTAGCCCCAACATTTTTAAGACCAAAAAGCATCGCTTTATAGCAATAAAGGCCTTTATTAATGATGAATGAGGCGTTCTCATTAGCAGTTGGTTACATGATGATTTGATTATACCCTAAGTATGTATCCATGAAGCTCAAAAGCTCGTAACCTGGGATGGAGTCAACTAGCTGGTCGATCCTTGAGAGCGGAAAACTGTTATTTGGGCATGCTTGGTTGAGGTTGGAAAAATCTACGGAAGCCCTCTAATTTCAATTGGATTTCTTCACTAGAACCGGGTTGGAGATCTAGTTGGGATACTCTGATTTCCTTATGAACACATTGGATATAATATTTTGTACCTCTTTTTTCGAGGCTATGTACTGCTCCGGGTTCAAGGCTCTCCTCTTTTTCTTGTTGGGGCGTGGGGAGGGAGGAAGGGAACTTGGGATCGACGTTAAGATGGTGGCAGCTAACCCTGGGGTCTATGCCTACCATATCTTCATGCTTCCAGGCAAACATGTCTAAGTTTTGAGCCTCATCTTTTCTTCTAACTCAAGCTCCTTTCCTACTTGCAGCATCTTTGTAGGGTCATTCGGGTCTACCGGGAAATATTCAAGTTCCTCCACTGGGGTCGCTTGTGAGTTTGATTCGGTGACCATAGGGTCTAAATCTACGTCGATGACCCCTCTTCAGGGGTATCTACCATGTTGACGTCTCTCCTTTGTTCAGGGATAGGACATTCTTTAGGTGCGTCAACCATTTCAGCGTCCATCAAGACCATATTTACACTACGGGGCTTAGATTTTCTCAAGGAGCTAAGGTAACATTCCCTCTAGTCCATTTGGTCTCCTTCTACTATAGCAATTCCTCTTTTAGTGAAGAATTTTACACACAAGTGGTGTATGGATGTAATGGCCCCAAGCTCTTTCAAAGCAGGTCATCTCAACACTCCGTGGTAAGCAAATCAGTGATCTGCAATGAGGAATTCCATGAAGTGATGAGCCATAAGTGGGGTTCTACCATTTTAGCATCCATCAAGACCATATTTACACTACGAGGCTTAGATTTTCTCAAGGAGGTAAGGTAGCATTCACTCGAGCCTATTTGGTCTCCTTGTACTATAACAATTCCTCTTTCAGTGAAGAATTTCATACACAGGTGGTGTATGGATGTAACGGCTCCAAGCTCCAACACTCCGTGGTAAATGGATCGGTGATCTACAATGAGGAATTCCATGAAGTGATGAGTCGTAAGTGGGGGTTCCACCATTTTCACTACTAGTGTGATCCTCCCCCTAGGACGATGTTGTCGCCGGTGAAACCTTATAAGGGGATGGTCATGGGGGTGAGCTCATGATCTGCCATCATTTTGTCAAAGGTGGTTCCAAATAGGATATTAATTGAATTCTTATTGTCTACCAACATGCGCTTGAGCACATTTCTGGCCACGAAAGATCGTACCACCAAAGCGTGGCAATGGGGGTAATGAACCCCAATGGCGTCAACCTGTGAAAAGGTTATTGGTAGGATGCTATTGCTTCCAGCTCCACGAGTGGTACTATTGACTAAGTAACTCGTCATGGGAGGATCCTTTGCTTCCCTTGTGTAATTTCTCTGAGTTTTTCTAGACTATCCTCCTACATGTGGACCACCAATAATGGTGTTAATTTCCCGGATGAGGACATTATCTACATTGGTTGGGGTTTCTCTTTTGGGCCTTTGTCCACCTCTCGACCTATTTCTTTCCTCTTCGTGTTCCTGTCAAGGGGATTCATTTCTACAATGTTGCCTCGCCTCATCATGTCTAGGCTCTCTCTCATGCCTAAGCCAAGGCGCATTCCTTTGTACCTGATTGGTGTTTCTTTTCTCAAGACGGGGCATGTTGGCTCTTCATGATATGGCTTTGACAGGAAGTTCTCAGTGCTATAGCTTTTGGTTCGATGGTAGGTACAGTATTTCCTATCCCTAGGCTCTTTGTTCCTCCCCTACCTCTTTCCCTAGATTCATTCGACTGTCATTGAGCTTCAGATCCGACCTCTTCATATCTCAAAGATGACACTACATTTAGCGTGGCAATGGCTAACATTTGGCCTGAGGTAGGGGCTATTGTATGTCTCGCCTGGGTCCTTTGCTGGTTTACCAAGTGTGATACAAGACCTCGTCACTATCTCTGAGGTGGTGGGAGTCCCAATGAAGTTCAATTACAGTGATCAATCAACTCCTCGTTGACAATCTCATTTCTCATCATTTCCACCAAGGCATCATAAGAGGTAGGATTCTTGTTTCCCACATCCCTCCAAAATAGGTTGTTCATGTTGAGGCCTCCTCTTATAGGCCTCCTCTTAGAGCAGAAATGGCCTCTCTATCCGTAACCTGCTCGCAATAAGTCATCTCATCCGTGAAGCGAGCCAAGTACCTTTTCAAATTTTCACCTGTTTGCTGCCTCATGTCTTACAGCCTTTGGATATGGAATTTCCCTTCTTTGCTAGACAAGCACTAGTTTAAAAAGGCCCTTTTGAGTTCTGGCCAGTTCTTAATGCAGCAGGTTAGGATATGGTTGTACCAAATTTCTGCAACCCCAGTTAATGTGAGATGGAAAGCTCTGCACTTTAGCGCTGGCGAGGCCCCTCGTAAAGATATATGGGCCTTGTAGTTGTTGAGGTGATTTGCGGGATCATCCTGTCCTTCGTATTTAGGTATCTTTGGTGGAACAAAGTGGTTTGGAACTGGGGTGCTTTTCAACTCTTGGGAGAAGTTCAAGCTTTCGTCATCATTATCTAACTCAAAGGACCTACATGGATCGTCTAGGTGAAGGAAGGGAAACCCCCTGAGGTTCATATTCTTGATTTCGTTCTGGCTCTATTTGGATATGAAGTGGCTGGTGGGACCTATTTCTAAGCCTTAATGGTCAAATTTGATCGAAAACACTGGTAGATCTTTGGAGTTCGCATTCTTGAGCATATTCTGGGGAGAAGTTTCCCTCATGTGGTATGTTACCACCGGATCGGCTAATAGCATAATTGGTGAAAGTGTCCATCTCCACCTCCCTCATTGTTGGGTTGATCTCTCTTTTGTGCATTTGTGGGTAGGCTGACATGTCATTCTCTACGTCTTCTTGGGACAACACTCCCTGCTGAGGCATTTGGTATCCTGCATGCTGGTGCTTTTGTATGAGTAGTTACTGCATGGTAGTATTCTGCTGGGCCGTGTTTGTCATATTTGCAACCATCTCCCCTACCTCTCTGGCCAAGCGTGTTGTGGTACCGCTTCGCCTGTGTTGGTGGTGGGGACGATACATGTTCACATTTATTTGGAGGACCTTTTCTTTAGAAGCATCATGTTGTCTACTTCTACCTTGCGATCCGTAGTAGCTAGAACTCAACACATGTATTTGGCTTCGAGCTAAAAGTAGGGTTTTAGGTGCTTTCTCTTTGCAATGGTTTTCTCTTCAAGAACCAAGTCTTTCTTCAAGGTCCTGCTTCAATGACTTTTACCACAAGGATGTTCGTGATTATAGTGTCGAGTTTTCCACAGACGGCGTCAATCTGTTAACCCCAAAAATCGTACCAATGATGTGGCCAACATATCCCAAAGCCTCTCACGTCCACGCAAGCTAAATTCTTATACACTTGGACAAACCGTCAGTCACACGTGGCCTTCTCTAGAAGGGATGGAGTTGGGTGCGCGCACTCCGACGGTCAAGTCGGTCGGAGAAGTAATTATGAGTGTATGAGAGCTTTAAACGTGAGCCTCCAATGTAAAATGGGGTCGGCTTTGGGGTGGAAGAGTATAATGTGTGTGAAGCAAGAATATAGCTTTGGGAGTCTAAACTTTCATTACCTTTAAATGACACTGAGTGTGAGATTTTATACTTGGACAAAATGAATTGAGTCCGCTGGATGATAGTGCACGTGGCCTCATCCAAATGACTGTCCTCTCTTGTCGTGTACATCAATCAATCATAGCCTTAAATGCTAAGACCACTTTTGTATCCATAAAGCCTAGCTTGAGCTTTAGACTTGACTAAATGGGATGGTGACGACGACAGTGATAGTGAGTTATCTTGTCAATCACATGGCACGAAATCTATTTAAAATGTAGTCACTGCCTCGTCTTGTAACGACTTTTGCAGTGGGGTCTGCATATAACGGGGTCGGTCCATGTCTTCTATTTTGGGAAAAGAGGGTCATTTACACTTGATGTGGTTCGCCTGCATATAGCTGGGTCACCCCATGTCAGTGTATGAGGTGTGGACCCCCCGAGCCATTCGCCACGTAGGTTAATTTAGCCCATGTATGGGTCCTAGTTTTATAAGGCATAACATATTCAATAAAAAAACTCCAATTAATATTCAAAATCAACATTATTTCAATTAAAAATTCTCAATAACTGTCTCAATTAAAGGCTAAAGAAATAATAATTTTCCAATGAACAAATCTAATTATAAGAATGAAAACTCCAAAAGAGTCCCAATTATTGCTTTCTATACTTGAAATTAAGAATTCAAAATGAGGAATGTGCTCTTTCGGTTCGAACTGAATATCAAATGGCAAAGAGTTAATCTCATATCACGGAAATAAATCAGCCACAATACACTAAAAAAATTAGATTTGAGTATATTTTGATAAAAATTAATGAATTATGTGGTTGAAACTGTTAATTTTGAGTTTGATTTTAATTCAAATTTTCATCCAAACCAAATATGGGTAGTGTATCTTATTAAAAAAAACTAAAATAAAACAATAAAAAATCTTTTTCTTGAAAATAAGTGCGTATACTACTTTTAATGGTCATCCCTAAATTCCAAATAATATCGTAGTTGACCTTGTTATACCTTGATGCAGATGAGATGCTTCTAAGTATGAACACATGGAGTTGGTGAAAAATAAAACATGCCTTATTCCCACCAAATTCAACCTTGATGAAGTCGTAGAGTCGAAAAAGAAATTGAGAAAGATGGAGTAATTTTTGGAATTGAAATAATTTGTGACTTTGTCAAGAAGAAATTAAATGGATTTGGATATAGGGTTAAGACTTGGGCTTTACTTTTAACAAGGCAATAATTATTGGGAACAATACATAAATCNTCGGCGAATTTTCTGGCGACCACTCCGACGATCGCTCCAATGACAGTTCCGGCGATTGCTCCGGCGACTTAAAATTCTAGAAAATTAAAAATTGAAAATCACACTCACACCCCATAGATCCACCTACCACCACCCACATTCGTTGACACGTGTCATTTGTGACTAATTTGACCAAATCTATATTCAATGTGACTAATTGTGACCAAATTTATATTCAATATCAACATGAGATGGATTAACCGTGACAAACTTTGTCTTCGGTTAACTGTGACTAATTGTGACCAAATTTATATTGAGTGTCACTATCTGTGACCAAGTCAATCTCAAGTCACAATCGATCACAATCAACACAAAATTGGTCACAACGAGTCATAATCGATCACAATTAACATAAAATTGATCACAACCAGTCACAATAAACACATATTTAGACCAACACCATCACGAAAATCAGAAAGACCAACTTCGATCAAACATAGACAATATGTAGTACCATACAATTATGTATTATGCTACGAAGAATTGCTATATCTCAACACATTGAAGCCGAAGTATTATAACAACAATTACAAACGAAGTATTGCAATAACTCCACACCATTGAAGCCAAAGAAGAGACGAAAATTGTTTACAAATTTCTGAATGCAATTGATTCATCCAAAACGTTACAACAACAACATAACACCAGAAAGTAGCTACTATTATTTTATCAAAACACAAAAAGAAGAAAAAGAAATCACGTCAGCGGCAATAGGAAGTTCAAATTTCTGTCCAGTCGAAATCTCTCATTGCACAATTCATCCGTGTTGCCACAAAGCGAGGCAGAGGCCGCGAGGCCACTAAAATCAATCTTCATCATTTTCCCTAAAAATCAATCAATGTACCCAAATGTAAACAAATATACTTTTCAAGCACGAAACCATAAAATAATTCTTCAGAAAAATAAAACCTAGAAATTAGAGCTAATATACAAATTTACAACAAAAATGTAGTATTACATCAAAAGAGCGATAAGTGTAAACCCTAATCCAGAAATTACATAGCGATAAACAATTTAAGCTTCGTGGAATTCAATAATAATATAAAGAACATTTTTACCTTTTCTTTATCGAATTATAGCAGAGAAATTGTGAATGTGAACAAATAACATAAAAAAAATGTTAAAATGGTGAAGAGTGGCAATGATTTCTTACATTGCAATACAAAAGGGAGCATGCTTTTCTATGGATTCGAGAAAATTTCTATGGAGGCAGCGGTGCTGGGGAGGGAGGGGGAGAGAGAGAGAGAGAGAGAGAGAGAGAGGACTTTTTGAATGGGTTTGGGAATGAATGGGGGATGGGGTGATGAAATATGTAGATTTAAAATTTTATTAATTATAATTACTAATCTTATTTATCACCTGAGTTTTGAATTGTAAACTTTATCCCCTTATTTTTGAATTGTAATTTTGAAAAGAATGGTTTTAGGTAATTTTCTCATAATTATTTTGGACATTGGCTACATCTAAGAAAAAAAAGGTTAAAAACTGGTCAATAATGTTCAACTGAATTAAGTAATGATGACATAACCCATCAATTAATTGATATATTATTTAATTTTGGGACCTACCTTAGAATTATTTTTCAATTGTTATTCAAAAGTATATTTTTATTTCCTTAGCCCCTAAGTATTGATAATATAATTTGAATCTATTATTACATAATATGTTACTATCATAGTTTTTTCCTTTTTTTTTTCTTCCCATCATTTTGAAGATTTTTTTTTAAAAAAATACAATCATTCTTTTTAGTTAAACTTTTGTAAGCAATCACACTTACTACGCAAAATGACACGACACATCAATTAAGTGATAATAACCGACCACCTCCTCGCGATCTGATTTTCGACCCAAAATTAATTTTCATTTTCAAAACAGTTTTGGAACAAGAAAATCAAGTTCTGAGAGGTTAGAAATAGCAAAATAACTATAATCAATCATTGATTGTATCGAAAATTAAAAAAACTCCTAACAAATAAGAAGTCGGCTCTGATATCACTGTTAGAAATTTACTTATACATGCACAACAGAATTTAAAATATTTTTCAATTCATTTCAAGGAATGTCTTTGTATTTAAATAGAAATCGTCATTTGAATTTACCTTTATCAAATTCTTCAAAATTCTTTGAGAATCTCGATTACGAACAATTGTTATCTTTCCCATCCTTTATGAATCTTGATCTAACATGATCTTCCACGTCACAATTGTCTAATTATCCAACCTCCAATAATAATCCATACGAGAGAACAAGGATGAGAGATTAGTGTTTCTTTTTTTGTGCTATCAAGATTATGAATGATGCAACTGTGTAATGAAAAACTCAAACCCTAATTGTTAATTAACGAATGTTTAGGTAGGCTTGACCCACTCACTAAACATAAGTCGACCCATTAACTAATCTAACTACTTAACTCAAACCATTAATAAATAATTCAATTAATTAATTCTACAAATGTCCCACACTTGTTTTCATTTAGTTCTTGCCTTGTTGTGTGACACATTAGGTTCTCAATCACGACGTCGAATGATGAGAATTATTATTTTGATCTAACTAAAATAAGATAAATTAAAATTCTCCTTTCAATTTACCATTATTTCATCTAATTTAATTAATTTACGTTCGTTGTCCCTAATTGATAACTAGCAATTTGCCATGGTAATATATGTGATGGAAAATGTTACACGTGTCTAACAAAATTAAACTTATCTGTTGCCGTGGAACTGTAAGCACTTCTTCAATATAACGCAATCAACTTAAAACAAATGAAACGTATGTCATAATATCTTACTATTCAAGAGTGACGAATTCCTATTGATCATTTGCAACATTCACATGATTTTTATCATACCCGAATAATTTTACATTAGTGACTCTTGACAGAGCAACATCCAATATTATCAAAGTATGACTACACTTACATTAGACACTATGATGATATCAAGTCAAATAACCAACTCCACTATCTAACTTTAGAAATTAAACACCAACACTCAGATATTTATTCATGTGGAATATCTATAGCAAATCTCCAATATTTTGTTCTCTTTAATGAAATATTAATGCCTTCATTTAAATGTTAACACATTTTAGCTTGTGAGATTAGGTACTCATTTCTATAAGTGAGAAACGATACACATGTGGCCTATTAGAAATAATGATATTCGTATATCGTTATTACTTACGATCACTGATAGTTAAAAATTCAATCATATGTAACTTGTATTTCATAATCATATTTCCTTGTGATCAATAAATTATTAAGACTTGAATTTACGGACTTTATCAATTTAGTTTATCAGAATAATAATTCAATTAAATAATAGATCTTCCATAGATTAAAAGTATCGAGCATATTAAAAGCATTCACATTCTAAAATCGATTGAACATAGAGTATAACAATTATAGTGGTAACGTTTGAACCTTTCCACACCTATTGCTTCTCCCAATTTCAAATGAGATGATTCAATATTGTATTACATACATGGGTTGTTTAAGTCATGCTCCACTTTTTAAAAATTAGGCACATTCCAAGATTTTGATGAAAAACAAAACTTGAACATACGTGTGGAAAATATAATTTAATACCTTGCTTGAGCATTATTTTTAAAACTCAGTTTTTATCAAACTCATTTTCAATGTCATATTAGTTCTATAAAAGAATTTTGCACTTTAATTCAAATCTCCCCTCCCCCCTACTTTTTAACCATAAATATCAAATAAATAAATAAATAAAAATTACTTTTTACAAAATTCATTCTAAAACATGGAGCTCAAACATGGATTAAATAAACAAATCTTTCATTGTCTATAACAATATTCAAATATATCATTAATTTTTTATTTTTCATTCAAGTCTTCCAAATTTCACGCTAACTTTGGTCTAGTTTCTCCATCCATTCTTGATGGTCAACCGAAAAATTAAAAAAAAAAAAATCTCACGTTACAATTAAATAAAGCATATTTGAGGTCTTTTTTTTTTTTTTTTTTTTTTTGGGCTAAAAAATGCATTTTGGAATAGTAATTTGATGGAGAATGTGTAGTTAAAAAATAAATAAAAGTTTTGAGTTTGCGTATAATATTATTTTATTGAAAAATGTGATTGAAAATAAAAGAAAGAAAAATGCATTTTGAAAATAATGGAGATCAAATAAGGGCTTAAATCTAATTTTTCCATCCATTCTTGATGGTCAAGCGAAAAATTAAAAATTAAAAAATCCCACGTTACAATTAACATTACATAATGCTTGTTTTTCATTCAAGTCATCCAACTTTTAAGCAAACTTTACTTTCTTTATCTCGTCCATTCTCGATAATAAAACAAAAATCAAAAACCCCAAGTTACAATTAAACATAACATAATGCTAAGCTGGATTCTCACTGAAAATAACATAGATCAGGTTAGGAATTCTTAAAAATATTAGCATTTTCAAGTGTAATTAACACAAGAAGACAGCTCCAATCCTATTAGATATTATTTATTATATTCAAAGATATCTTGCACGTTGTTTGTCGACTATAAAACATTGGGAGAGACTCAAATGACAACGTGCAAACTACTAAGAACATGCATTACATGATTCCATAAACTAACAAGTCACAGGTGTGCAATGAGACTAACAATGTTTTTAATCTAAAAATAGAAAATTTATTACTCAGAAAATGGCTGTTATAATATGAAAAAAAAAAACATAAAAAGGGGTAAATGCATCGTCGATCACTGAATATTCAACAAAAGTGCAATTGGGTAACTAATCTTTAATTTTGAGTAATCAGGACATTCAACTTTAATTTGCATCTAAACGTGATCTCTCAATCTCACCGCTAATGTGATATGTTGACATAGAGTTAAATCTAATGAAGGAATGACTTGTATGTTCAGACCATACAATATTCCACATCATCCATCTCAAAACACATATTTATAAATGCTCAAACAAAAAAAAAAAAAAAACACATTCTTTTTGGTAGATGAGAGCATTACCGAACCGTTTTCATTCTTTATACACGTCGTCTCTTTTTTTTTTTTTTAACGTCAACATCAACATAACACATTAGCTAGACTGTCGGAAATAGATGGAGTGATCACAAGTGCACACAAATCATAGTTGCGTGATCTAATTGCTCAAAATAAAAGATAAATGACCTGGTTGCACGTCAATGCATTTAACCCATATAAAAAGCATTTGTTACATCTTACTTTTGGTTGCTTATAATTGGAATATGATGCGTTTGAACTTTGAATGGGAAAATTGTAGTGGAGGCTCCCAATTGCGAGTCTTGCAGGAAGTTCGTCCCTAACCATTTTTTCTTCGTAAACATGTTGCTGACTTTTTAAGTTTGTAACGTGGTGGTATTTAGTGAACAGTTCATGTATATGCTATCTTCAAAAAGGCACGTATGTTACTTGTGGAACACTTTTGATGGATAAAATAGATCAATTTAAAATAATTTATAGAGAAAAAATAAATGAAAAAGGAAAAGAAAGCAGTCCAAAAGAAAACAATCAACATTCTCATCGTCCCTCTAATATCACCACCATCACCACCACGTTTTCCACCCCTTGCCTCTGAGTTGCCCCTTTAACTTCTGCCCGCTGACCAACATTCCCGTTTTGTTTACTCTCCCTCGATGACAATGTTTGGTGAGTGGCTTGCAGAAAATGTCTAAGCAAAGGCACGGAAAGAGGACTTGAATTTTTTTTCATTTTTTTTTTATGTTTTTATTTTTTTGTTTTAATTAATCTTTATAATCATTTTTCCTATCAAATTTAGAGATTCCAAAAAATCAAGTTTCTATAAACTTGAAACGTTGGCAACCAATATATCAAGAGAAAATTATTGCCCAAATTTAATAAGTTGGGGGGTTCTCCACTGCAATTTTCCCTTTGGGCAACTGATTTAACTAACTCTGCTTTCATTTTCCCCTCATATATCTGAGTGTTTTTCTCTTCTGTTTCTTATTCTCTTCCTCTCTTTTTTCAAGATTCAACCTGCAAAACACCAAGAATCAGAAATTAATCTTCTTACTAGTATCTCAACAGAAAAAAGAAGTTAGTTTCATGGAACCAGTGAACAATAAAGAACTACATAGAGCGGAATCCGTAAAATGGATTCTGGAGAGCATTGAGATTGATAATATGGCTGATGTCCCGTTAATTGAAGACGAAAAGATGGGTCCTATACACAAATTTACAAATCAAAAATCTTTGGAGAAAAAAGCAAGCATGACTAGAAAGAGGAACCAAATTCAGGATAATGTTCCTAGGATGGGAAGAAAGGAATCTGGCGCAGTTCGAGGACTTAGGGGCCTACGGTTTCTTGACAGGACAACAACGGGGAAGGAAGGAGATGCATGGAAGGTGGTTGAAAAACGTTTCAATCAACAAACTTTTGATGATAGGCTGTTTAAGGACAAATTCGGAGCGTGCATTGGTATTTTCTTCAAGCCTAATTTCCTATAAATTTGACATATGTGTTGCCTGTGATTTCAGTTGGTGGTGAAAATTTCATTTTGTGATTTACAAGGAATGGGAGACAGCAAAGAATTTGCTGCGGAGTTGTTTGAGGCGTTGGGAAGGCGTAGAAACATCAGGACAGAAAACGGGATTAATAAAGAAGAACTAAGAGCATTTTGGGAAGACATGACAAATCATGACCTTGATACTAGGCTTCATATTTTCTTTGACATGTAAGGATTCTGAGACTTTAAGGAGAATAAGGATTCTGCCCTCGAAATAATTTTGATTGATGAATTTATAGGTGTGACAAGAATGGCGATGGAAAGCTATCCGAGGACGAGGTTACAGAGGTGAGGCCTTTTTAAGTCCTTTCTATTCTTCTTCTTCTTCCACTTGTATGGAATCGAACCTTCTTGACATTGTTATGATTTAAGGTTCTAGTAATGAGCGCTTCGGCAAACAAATTGTCAAAATTCAAGCAACATGCTGCAACATATGCTGCTTTGATCATGGAAGAGCTTGATCCTGATCATCAAGGATTTATAGAGGTGAAGATTTTTTTTTTCCTATTGCTATTTTCTTAGCTGAGTCTCCTCTTCTCCAGTTCTTATAATCTATTTTCGACAGATGTGGCAACTTGAAGCTCTGTTAAGGGGAATGGTTACCTCGGACGAAGGCAAAAAGTACATAAAGAAAACACAATCTCTAGCGAGAACTATGATCCCAAAACAATACAGAACACCAGTAAGCAAATTCGTATCAAAAAACTCTGAGAAAGTACACGAGAACTGGAAGAGAATATGGGTACTCACCTTGTGGTTTTGTATAAATCTTGCGCTCTTTACTTGGAAGTTCAAACAATATCAATTGAGGAGCTCTTTCCAAGTCATGGGTTATTGTGTCTGTATTGCCAAGGGTGCTGCTGAGACTCTTAAGTTTAATATGGCTCTAATTCTTCTTCCTGTGTGCAGACGAACTCTTACAAAGCTCAGAGAAACATTCCTCGGTACCTTAGTCCCATTCGATGATAACATTAACTTCCACAAGTTGATCGCATTAACAATTGTTGTAGGAACCTTTCTTCATACTAGTATGCACTTGAGTTGCAATATTGTAAGATTGACATCTTGTCCAAACAATCAATTTATGGCTATTTTTGGACGTGACTTCAACTATCACCAGCCGACTTATTTAGAAGTCCTTGGCACCATCCCGGGAATTACTGGAGTTGTGATGATAATTCTGATGATTTTCTCCTTCACATTGGCAACACATTCATTCAGGAGGAATGTCATCAAATTGCCATGGCCTTTTCACCATTTAGCAGGATTCAATGCCTTCTGGTATGCACATCATCTGCTGGCCCTTGTTTATGTCCTCTTCCTCTTCCATGGTTACTTCCTATTCCTCACCAGAGAGTGGTATAAAAAAACGGTATGTAGGCATAATGTCGAACCAAGTAACCAAATCTTCGCGTCTTTTGCTGAAGGAAAAAAATACGTCTTTTTCCAAACAATTCTATATGCAGCCTCACAGTTACCTGAGAGCTGATGTTGAACAATGAATTCTCTCTGCAGACATGGATGTATATTTCTGTACCAATGCTTGCCTACACCAGTGAGAGAATCCTCACCCTTTATGATAGAAATTACAGGGTCGACATCATTAAGGTTGTTATGTGTAACTTTACATTGGTTTTTCTAAATGCATACCCATGAATTTAAATTCATCCCGTTTTTAACTTGGGATTTGCAGGCTGTCATATATACAGGAAATGTATTGGCACTATACATGAGCAGACCTTCAGGATTCAAATATAAGAGTGGAATGTACCTCTTTGTCAAGTGTCCAGATATATCAAATTTTGAATGGTAATCAGAAATCATCTCAGTTTGTATTTTTAAACTAGCAATATCATTGCTCAAGAACTGTATATTGGACTAAGTGAGCTTCTAATTATACTGACCACTCATCCCCTCGACTGCGGAAGCCCATGAGGCGAATTTTTCTGGTCTATATTTGGTACTACATACATGTTTATGCTCCTAATATCCCTACTTCATAAAGGATTTTAAGAGGCCCTTTTGTATGTGTGAGAAGCATGAGATCACCTTATGCCCTTCTTCATTATAGTTTCCACCTGCAGCAGTAAACTTGACGTAGCTCACTTTGAGGGTGAACCACTATATAAATCAGTGTTTCTGCTGTGCTTACTTTCTGATTTGTTTCTGCCTATGATTGTTCTAGTAAGTAGAAAATAGGCCTAATCTGTGTAACTTTGTATAGGCATCCCTTCTCTATCACTTCTGCGCCAGGCGATGACTACTTAAGCGTCCACATACGTACACTGGGAGACTGGACAACAGAACTTAGAACGCGATTTGACAAGGTGATAATATCTTCTTGCACTCACTTAACCAAGTTCCTTATATGTTAAACATGACTATTATGGCTCTAAGAAGGAATACACGAATGCAGGCCTGTGAACCTCAGTGTACACAACCAAGAAAGGGAAACCTAGTAAGAATGGAAACAAAACCATATTCAGAAACACAACATTCACAAGAGTAAGGAATTTGTCCTGGCAATGGTTCTTTTTAAAATTTTGCACAATTGACATCATATCTAGTAATTTTCATCTTCGAGCCAGATTTCCAGAAATCCTGATTAAAGGACCTTACGGTGCCCCAGCGCAGAATTACAAGAAATATGACATTCTACTGCTAATTGGTTTGGGGATTGGAGCAACCCCATTTATCAGCATCATTAAAGATATCTTGAATAATGAGGCTGAATCTGTAAGCACTAAAGCATGTTGATTTTCATTATTATACACGACGAATTAATGTATGAACAGAATCAGACGATCACAGGGAAGGACAGATAGTCAATCATTTGATAAAAAAGGTCCCGAAAGAGCATACTTTTATTGGGTGACACGGGAACAAGGATCCTTCGATTGGTTCAAAGGTGTCATGGATGACATTACAAAATATGATCATAATGTATGCAGTTTCACTGTTTCTCCAATGAGAACAATTAAACCTGAAACATTTTCTAATGTTACTTTTGAATGTTGCAGCAAATAATAGAAATGCACAACTATTTAACAAGTGTGTATGAGGAAGGAGATGCTCGATCAGCTCTAATAGCAATGGTTCAATCTCTACAACATGCTAAAAATGGAGTCGATGTTGTTTCAGAAAGCCGGGTATGAAATGACATGAAGTCCACTTTGAAAATTTTCAATTTAATGATATACATGCTTCTAGTTCTAACTCACAACTGCAACAGATAAGAACACATTTTGCAAGACCAAACTGGAAAAAAGTCTTCACGCATTTGGCCACAACACATCCATCTTCGCGGATAGGTAAGATATATCAATTCATCTCAGCTGTGTATTATCATATGATTAGTTCTTCATATACCCATGTCAGAGGAGATTCAACCCCAGGTAAGTGAAGTGGGTTGCCTAAATGTACTTATGTGGTGAAAAACGTATGTTCTCTAAAAACTAGATACGAGACTAATTACTTGATCAATAGATTTGATCTAAATGATACATGGACGCATTTCAGGTGTTTTCTACTGTGGAAGTGCAATACTTACCAAGCCAATCAACCAGCTTTGCCAAGAACTTAGCTTGACTTCATCCACCCGCTTCCATTTTCACAAGGAAAACTTCTAAAACAGTGAATCCCACAGCTGCAAGCTCATGTTGAATCCAAATCTGTTCGGTTTCCCTATGCTTTCCATGTATATAGCCAGGAACGATTTTGGGAGTGAATACTTGTACAATACTTGCATTTCAAAGAGCTACATTATTGAACTTTCAGCCTTGTTTTGTTGCTTCTACAAGTTATCACCCTTAGTATTTACATCATTCTTGTATAAGCATTAAAGAAAGTCACGAAATGTGGATTTTGAAACCTTATATTTCATATCTATTTAACTCATTCTTTCGAGAAACTTATGAACCACTCGATTTTTTTGTCTTAACACGTGTCCATTTGAAGAATGAAATCAGATCGATGTTGATCTTAACATATCTACTACTTGATCTTTAGACTTCTCGTAAACAATATTAATGTTATTCTTCTTCAGGTGAACAAGTTGGAAGTGATATTGCACATTAGAGGCTGTACTTCTCTAGCATGCAATTGAATTTTTAGCTAACAACTAGAGAAGTGCATAAATAAGATTAGAGGTTTCAAATACGATGATTGTTAAAATTGTACATAATTTAACAAAAATATTGTATCTGATATTCTATTAGTACAATGAGATTCTCAACCAACTCCAACAAAGCTAATAACAATAATATTCCAACCGAGCAATATAAACACAAAAGTAACTCAATCGCATGAAGCATCGAAAAATCATCCATCCAATTTTTTTGAAACTAGAAAAAACAAGGGAATTAGAATCTAGTTTCAAAAAAATATTTCTCTTCAATCTTTCAAATCCTAACAACATGGATCACCACATCCTAACTCACTCATCACCACTACCACCCCTCTTGTGCAATGTGTAGGGATTTTTGATGAAATAATTTGTCGAAAAACTAAAATAAAACACAATCATAGAACGTAATCAAAATATAAACGCAAGTACACCAAGTTGTTGACCCTTTGCAGCTAATAGGCCTAGTATGGGTGCTTAGGGACTGTAGCCCGTTCCATATAGTGCAAAATAGCCTTCGAAGAGAGAGTTTAGTGTACATCAAACCACTCAAAACTCTGGTTTGATCATCTCTCTGTATGAGTCTACAAAACCAAGACACAAATCCTTCACAACAATTAACCCTACCAATCGTGACCAAACCTTAGAACAACACAACTTCACACAGCCTAGAGTTATTGTAGCTTGACAAATATTACAGGATTAATCACAAAAATAGAGTTACACTGAAGGATTTTAACCCAAAGAAGAAGAAGCAAGAAAACCTTCCCAAAACGAAGAGTCTAGAGGGAAACATAAGAGACAATGGAAAAATCAAAAGTGCCGCTACGATAACCGTTCAACCTAATTAAATGAAGCATTTATACCAACAATAAATCTTAGCCATCCATTTGATCATATGGTTTATATCCTTCCTCAACTAGCACAATCCATGTCGTAGCCAATGAGCCATTTAGAGGTTGCTATGTGGGCCATCGATAATCAGACAAGGCAAATTTCAGAAATAACACCAATTTAATAGTGTTTTGAGAAGCACACCCTTTCAATTCTTCACCTTGGTTCTCAATAAAACTTGTTGCGTTTTTTATATCGCAAGTGTATGATATCGTAATAAGTGGTATAGTGGACCTTTATGTCCGGATATCATTCTCACAAGGACTATAATACTTCAAAACTTAATCAAATTTTTCTAACTCCTATTTGAAAAAAGTAAGTAAATAATTATGATAGTTGTGATTATTTTTCCAAACTACTCTTTGCTAATTGAAAATATAAAAACATTGCAAACTACGGTTAATTGAAGATTAAAATATGTGATGAATATTATGGCATAATAATTTCATCTATTAATTACCTTAATTCTTAATTCAAGATTCAAAACCTAATGTAGCGTTCATCCATTTGATCAGATGTTTTATATCCTTCCTTAGCTAGCACAATCCATGCCATAGCCAATGAGCCATTTGGAGGTGGCTACGTGGGCTATCCATAATCCAAATAATCAGCCAAGGCAAATTTCAGAAATAGCACCAACTTAATAGTGGTTTGAGAAGCACGCACTTTCAGTTCTTCAACTTGGTTCTCAATAAAACTTGTTGCGATTTTTTATATCGCAAGTGTACGATATCGTAACAAGCAGTATAATATACCTTTGAGTCTGGATATCGTTCCCACGAGGATTATATTTCAAGACTTAATCAAATTTTTCTAACTCCTATTTGAAAAAAGCAAGTAAATAATTATGATAGTTGTGATTTTTTTCCCTCTTAACTAATTGAAAATATAAAAAGATTGCAAACAACGGTTGATTGAATATTCAAATATGTGATGAATATTATGACATAACAAGTTCATCTATTAATCACCTTAATTCTTAATTCAAGATTCATAACCTAATGTAGCGTTCGATTATATTCTTCTATTGTATTCAATTTACCTCTCTCGAGTTCTCATGGAGCCTATCTAACTAATTAAATTCCATATCTCTATGTGAATNTCTATTGATTACCTTAGTCCTTAATTCAAGATTCATAACTTAATGTAGGGTTCGATCGAATTCTTCTATTGTATTCAATTTACCCCTCTCGAGTTCTCATTGAACCTATTTAACTAATTAAATTTCATATCTCTATGTGAATCAATTTTAGTTAAGCGAAACATTAGTTTTAAGAATTCATATTATGACCGCAATAATTAGTATAAATATCTCTACACATTATACTAAATTACCAAATTTTACAATTTGCTCTAAATCTCATACTCACATCTCGATTCGTAAGAGACTATTATAATCATCAAATTAGTGATCAATTAATTCAATACATTATATTCATAGTAAAACCAGCACATATATAAATAAATCACAAAAATCTTGAATAGAAGAATAAATGATCACAAGTCAATTATATTATTTACCCTAATATGAAAATTAGTTACTCATATCATAAAAATAAAAACACAAAAAAGTGGAACGATATCACCAAAAATTGACAAAATGTGAAACTGCTCGTATCTGCCGTCTCCTTTCTTCCTACGTGTATGCTTCCATTTTCTCTCGTTGTCACTTTTTCCTCTCTGTTATCAGCTCGCTCTCTGCGTGCGTATATTGTATATATTTTCCCTTTTTTGCTCTCTGTACGTGAATGTGTGTGTGTGTATTTTCACACCAACAAAGCCGCCAAGTTTGACTCCAAAAGTGTTTTGTCCTTCCTTGTTCCTCTTCTTTTTCTTTCTTTCTGCTGGCAGGTTCTTTCTTTTCTCTTTTTTCTTTTCTTTTCTTTCTTTCTGCTAGCATCGTTTTACTTCCATTTTCTTTCTTTCTTTTCTCTTTCTTTTTCTCTCCTTTTTTCTCTCTTCCCCAACCGTTGTTTTTCTTCTCTCTTTTTTTTCTTTTCCCTTCTCTTCTTTTCGCCGACAGCTTCTCTCTCTCTCTCTCTCGTTTTTTTTCTCTTTTTCCTCCCCAAGAACTCCAATCCCCCAGCCGCCGTATATGCATGTATATTTATATATATTTCTACCACATTGAGGTCCAATTAAAATTTCCAATACAAGTCCAATGAGACCCATTTAACTTCAACACATTTAATGTATTGTTTCTCTCCGAGGTTTCATCTTTGAATTTTGTTATTTTCGCCACCTTTTGCATTCTTTTCTCCAATTCTTCATTAAATATAAATTTTTACCTACAAAATATAATATAACATACATTAAGTAGAATTTTATCCAGAAGACAATAAAATACCATGATTTAGGGCCTCAAGTAAATGTAGAAACTATACTTATCACACCTACAAACTAAAATATTTATTTGTCCTCAAGCAAAACTAAAACCTAATAAATACACAAACACGCAATGTTAATTACCTAATTGGTGGCCCGATAATTAAATAAAGTAACAAGATTTAGCTAGCTAGCCTGATTTTTATCTCGGGATTGAAATCATACTATCAAATCTATGCACAACTTCAAAATTACAATACAGAAATTAAAATCTACTTTTTCAATATAAAATCAGTGTGTGTGTGTGTGTGTGTGTGTGTGTNGCAACAAATAAGTGTATAAAATACACTTATCAAACCCCCAAACTTGAATCTTTGTTTGTCCTCAAACAAAATTAAAATTAACAAACACACAAAAAAATCAATGCTAATTACCTAATTGATGGACAGTCAAACAAGTAAAACAAAATGATTTAGCTAGCTATCCTGACTTTTTATCTCAGAATTGAAATCATAATATCAAATCTATGCACAACTTCAAAATTACAATACAGAAATTAAAATCTACTTTTTCAATATAAAATCAATGTGTGTGTGTGTGTGTATGAAGAATTAAGCATAGCATTATGAATTCATAAATTGTTTCAATTCTCAACCCTCAATGGTCAAATATATTCTTTCATCACTCGTTCTTTTCGATTTTTTTCAGTGTGTGAACTAAGATTGGATTTTCTACTATCATCTCTCTAATTTAGGTAAATCTTACCAATTGCAGTTCAATATGACAATAAATAAGGATTCTCCATTAAATTTGATTGCTTCAATTCTTAGGACTTAACCAGGTTAACGATCTCTTATTAAAAGTTAAATTTTCTAAAAAAGTTTGGGACTTAATCAAGGCATTTGGTATGTCATCTACCTACTTTTTCTAAATTTTTTTTATATGAATAATTTTTTTTCTTTATTTGAAGCATTATCTCCCTTAAGTTTTTTAAATGACCCATGTAACAAGATTTCGACTGATGACTCCCAAGTCAGATGATCATAGGGCACCAAATTTTAAAGACCTCTGTGACTTCATTCCTCCAGTCATAAAGGCTACGAAGAGAAATTTTTAAATAAAATATTTTTTTATGCCTTGATTAGTTCAATATGCATCATTTAACACAAATTCAAGTAAAACGATATCTAACTTGAGATTTTCACCAAATTGCATCATATTGACCTTAGACAATCCACATAAAATTTTTAATTTTACACATGAAATCCTATTTATCTCAACATCTTTCTACAACAGTAAAATTCCATCCAAATTACTCTAAATTTGGTCTAAGAATGTAAAATTTAGTGATTTTGAGTTTAAAATCTATGGTCCAATATTTTAACCTATCCAATTATGAAATCAACTCATTCATACACAATGTTTGACTTAATTCATCTACTCAATATATATCAAATTTCACATGAAAAAGTAAAAATTAATCTAAGCATTCAACTTATTAACCATTCATAGACCAATTCATATTTCAATATATACATCATTGCCAGCCGGCCAACTAACTCACACAATCACACACAAAAAAAAATATTTTTTATTTTATTTTTTTGAAATTTTTAAATTTTTTTCAATTTTTCAAACTCTTTTTTTTTACTAAAACAATAAAAGTACACAAAAACACATAAAAAATATGAATATTCATGTTTTCCACCTCCAAACGTAAACTAGACATTGTCCTAAATATTTTTAATTCTAAATCCGCATATAAAGGGGTAGGGAAGAAAATAAAAAAAAAAGACTCTCCTAATATAACTTGTAATTCAATGACTAGCTTTACTATTGCACCCATTGGCTCATTGGTCAATATTGATTTAAATGTTCTGCGACGTCGTATTCCTGAAAAATCAAATAAACCACTAAGATCAAATAAGTGAAACAAGCGTTACTTAACTCTAATATCTAATAAACCAACTAACATATCTAAGACTTAAGGAGAAACGGGGCATGGATGATGAATCACAAATAAACTAAACTATCTTAAAACTCAAAAAATAGAATAAATAAAAAGGAAGAAAACTTGAGTTTTCTCCAAAGAAGCGCTTCTTTAACATCATTGGCTTGACTTTGTGCTATGTTTGCTCATGGTGGCTCGAACCAAGTTATATCATCATTGCATTTTGTGCAATTTTCATTTATACACCCTTTTTTTGCTCTCCATATTTTCATATTTCAATTTCCTTCTCTAATAAGAAGTCCACCAAAATTTTATTTTTTATTCTGACTGTTTCGTTGATCAGGTGGCTCTTCTTCATCAATTCTATGTCAACGATTTTTGTTGGATGGTTTCTCAAATGGGGTATAAATATTGAATATCTATTGCTTGTCCTACACCCTCAATATTAGCTCACCATTCTCCATGTCAATTAGGGTTCGACCCATTGCTAAAAATGGTCACCCTAATATAATTGGAATGTCTCAATCGTTTGGTATGTCCCGCACAATGAAGTCCACCGAAAATATTAAATTTTCTATTTTTATGAGCACATCCTCAACTTTGTCACGCAGTTTTAAAATTGTTGTATCAGCTAGTTGTAGCATTATTGATGTTGATTTGACTTCATCAATCCCAATTTCCTGCAGACAGAATATGACATTAGATTTATACTAGCACCTGTGTCACACAATGCATTAACAGCACAAGCATTTCCAATTGAAATAGGTAAAGTAAAACTCCTTGGATCTTTCAACTTGGGAGGCAATTTGTTTTGCACTCTTACACTATTTTTCTCCATTAATGCTACAATTTTAAATTCCAAAAGCTTTCTTTTCTTTGTCAACATCTCTTTCAAAAAGTTCGTGTAACTTGGAATTTGTAATATCACATTAATCAACGGAATATCGATCTGAAACTTCTTGAGAACATCAAGAAATTCTTCAATTTTGTGTCTTGTTTGTTCTCCTTGAGCCTTTGAGGAAAATGAATGGGAGGCAAGTAAGTCTTGACTGGACTTGGTGCATTGACAGTGGATGCTTCGTACTTTCTTCATTCTCAATTGAGGCGGGTGTAGATTTTTCCTCCATTATAACTTCAACATCTTTGTGGTCATCCTTTTTTTCTTGTTGTTTCACAGTAATCTCTGGTAATTGTACCCCACTCCTTGTAATTATAGCTTGAATATTTTCTTTCATTGACTTTTTTTGAAGTCTTTGGGGGAATGGAAGTGAGATACATATGCTTTAACTTTTATAGGAGGACTAGGTGGATCGTTTTTCACTACTCTTATTGACATCACTTGCTCTTTAGGATTTATCATTGTATTGCTTGGAAATGATCTATGTGGACGTTCCGCAAGTTGTTGAGCTATCTTACCAATCCGTGTCTTCAACTTCTTGATAGATGCATACTGAGTTTGAAAATTAGTATCAATCTGTTGAAATACTTTGTCTGTTTTTTGCACATATTGATGAAATATCTCCCCCAGATTCGATTTTTTCTCCTGGTGGGTATTATTCCCTTGTTGATTATCTGACCATCTGAAATTCGGGTATTTTCTCCATCATAGGTTATATGTTTGTAATTATGGGATAAAATTGCGAAAGCCATTTTGAATGAAGTTGACTTATTATTCGAGAAAGCCCATATATATATAATTTTCTGTCAAATGGTTAGCTCCAAAATTTTCACACGATGGACCATACATCACCGCATGTGCTCATCTCATTTGTGAGTTTACCAGTAGCTCTACCTACTTTGTCAAAGCTGCTATCTGCGCATTAGTAGATATTATACTATCTAATTCATACATCACAGATACTTTCGGTGGTATCACTCTTTTCGATGAAAATATTGAATGTGTAGTGGCAATTAACTCAAATAAATTCATGGTTTGTTGTACCGATTTTTCTATGATCGTTCCACCAGCAGATGAATCCACCTGAGATTTTGACAGTGGTGAGAGTCCAGTGTAAAAGTACTGCATTTGATTACCTATTGTGATTCCATGATTCGGACACTTTCGTATCAGCTCTTTGAATCTATTTCATGCCTCGTGATAGCTCTCTACATCTTTTTGTTGGAAAGTTCAAATCTGATTTTAGCTACTTTCGTTGATGGGAAGAATTTGTTGCAGAATTTTCTAGTCAGTTCTTCTCATGTAGTAATGCTTCCAAGAGATTCGGCATCTAACCACTCTAATGCAGCATCTCTCAATGTATATGGAAATAATCGCAACTTAATAGTGTCTTCATTAACCTTCGGATCATGGAAGTTTTCACAATTTCTATGAAATCTAGAGATATGTGTATTCGGATTTTCATGAGGTAGCATGTAGAATTGGAGAGTGTTGCTCATCAAATTGATCCACTTTCCCTTATCTGAAAATTATTTACCCTGAAATCTGGATACACAATACTGGAGAGTGCATGCGCGGCTATGGGCATCAAGAACATTGAAACTGGCAAGTCTCTTTTATTTATTTCCTCTCACTCTTGCTGCTGCTCTGGTGGTGCTACTACTCTTGCGGTCACTTGTCATATTAGCTGAATAGGAATATGAATATTTTGATCATCAGCCTTTTGATGTTGCTATTTTTGTTTGTGTTCTTTCGTCTGAAAGTACGTTCTGTTTTCGAGTCAAATGGTTCAAGATCGTTGCTTTGGGTATGAAGTATACAAAGAACACTTTTTTTTGTAATAAAAGAAAAGAAAAGAAATAATTAATGAATAAATCAAATAGCAGTTAAAAATAAAATAAAGTAAAAGTAAAAGTAAATAGTCCCTGGCAGCGGCGCTAAAAACTTATTTTTTTATATCACAAGTGTACGATATCGGAACAAGTAGTATAATAGACATTTGAGTTTGGATATCATTCCCACGAGTACTACACTTCAAGGCTTAATCAAAAATTTTTAATTAATTATTATGATAGTTGTAATCATTTTTCCTAACTACTCTTAACTAATTGAAAATATAAAAAGATTGCAAATAACGGTTGATTGAATATTCAAATATGTGATGAATATTAGGATATAACAATTTCATCCATTAATCACATTAATTCTTAATTCATGATTCATAACTTAATATAGCGTTCGATTGAATTCTTGTATTATATTCAATTTACCTCTCTCGAGTGTTATTGAGCCTATTTAATTAATTAGATTTCATATCTCTATGCAAATCAACTTTAATTAAATGAAACACTAGTTCTAAGAATTTATATTATGACCGCAATAATTAGTTTAGGTATCTCTACACGTTATACAAATTTACCGAATTTTACTATATGATCTAAATCACAAACTCACCTCTCAATTCATAAGAGATTCACATAATCATCAAATTAATGATCAATTAATTCAATACATTAAACTAATGGTAAAACCAACACATAAATACATAAATCACAAAAATCTTGAATAGAAGAATAGAGGATCATAAGTCGACTACATTATTTTTCCTAATATGAAAATTAGTTACTCATATCGTAAAAATAAAAACACACAAAAGTGGAAAAATATCATCAAAAATTGACGAAATGTGAAACTACTCGTGTCTGCCGTCTCCTTTCTTCCTACGCGTATGCTTCCGTTTTCTCTGGCTGTCACTTTTTCCTCTCTGTTATCAGCTCTTTGCATGCGTATATTATATATAATTTCCCCTTTTTTGCTATTTG
>CAIGRB010052320.1:46538-65710 GCA_903798255.1 Fraxinus quadrangulata | reverse complement strand
TTTTCTCTTTCTTTTTTTTTTTCTTTTCCACTTTCTTT
This sequence comes from Fraxinus quadrangulata, assembly GCA_903798255.1. NCBI lineage: Eukaryota > Viridiplantae > Streptophyta > Magnoliopsida > Lamiales > Oleaceae > Fraxinus > Fraxinus quadrangulata. The sequence goes on along the minus strand of CAIGRB010052320.1, from coordinate 65,672 downwards.
TTTTCGCCAGCAGCTTCTCTCTCTCTCTCTCTCTCTTCCCTAGCAATCGGTTTTTCTCTTTTTCCTCCCCAAGAACTCCAATCCCCCACAGTCGCCGTATATGCATGTATATTTATATATATTTCAACCACATTGAGGTCTAATTAAAATTTCCAATACAAGTTCATTGAGACTCGTTTAACTCCAACACATTTAATGTATTATTTCTCTCCAATGTTCTATCTTTAGATTTTGCCATTTTTCGTCACATTTTGCATTCTTTTCTCCAATTCTTCATTAAACATAAATTTTTACCTACAAAATAAAATATAACGTAAATTAAGTAGAATTTTATCCAAAAGACAATAAAATATCATGATTTAAGGCCTCAAATAAGTGTAGTTTATCAATTCGCAATAACACCTTACTCTCTCTGGTTGCTTAATTTGCACATGGAAATAACAGTCCATCATATCGCCCAATACCTGCAAAATAATTTAACCTATGTCAATGCAGTATAGACAAACAAGACTTAAATTTTGTAACAGATAAAACTTTTGTTCCCATATCTGAGGGGTTTTTATTAGTATGAATTTTGCACAAATTAACTTCACCTGTATAGATTTTTCCCTAATAAAATGATAACCTCAATATGCTTAGTTCTTTCAAGATAAACAGGATTTTTGCTAAGTAAGAGTGCACTCTCACTATTAGTAACCATAATGGGAGTATCATGCACAAAGTTCGATTCATTTAAAATTCCTTTTAACTAGATACAATCTTTTACAGCCTCAGTAATGCAACATATTCAGCTTCGGTACTGGATAATGTTATCATTGATTGCAATTGTGATTTCCAAGTTATGCAATTGTTACCATGTGTAAAAAAGTAAGTTGTGGTAGATTTTTTGTTCTCTTTATCACCAGCAAAATTAGCATCCACATAACCTTTTAAGGTTAGCTTATTAATTCTTTTTTCATACAAAAGTCCAAGATTAAAGTACCAACAATGTATCTTAACATCCATTTTAAACTTGCCCAATTGGGCTTACTAGGGCTGGACATAAATCTGCTAAAAAACTAATTGCATAAACTAAATCATGTATGGTTGTAATAATGGAGAACATAACATAACCTATAGCATTAGAATAAGGTATGTTTCTCATCTCCCTTAATTCTTCCTCTGTTTTATGAGAGTGTGCACTGGAAAGATTCATGTGAGCAGCTAAGGGAACATTTATAAATGTTGATCCGTTCATGTCAAATTTAGTTATAACTTTATTTAGATAGGCTTCTTGAGAAACAATTAACTTGTTTTCAGGCCTATTTCTATTTATAACCATTCCCAAAATCTTCTTAACATTCTCTAATCTTTCATATCAAACTCAAATTTTAAAAGATCTTTCATTCTTATGATTTCAGATTTGCTGAACTAGCTAGAAGCATGTCATCTATATAAAGAAGTAAATAAACCTCACAGCCCATCTTTGAGTTATTATAGCACAAGCAAGCATCATAGTCACTTTTTTTAAAAATCTATCTTAAGTAATAGTCATCAAATCTTTTGTACCAGTGTCTAGGACTTTGTTTAAGTCCATATAGTGATATTTCCAATTTACACACAAAATCAACTTTACCTTTCACCTCAAAACCTTAAGACTGACTCATGTAGATATTCTTTTCCAATTCCCCATGCAGGTATGCAGTCTTAACATCTAATTGTTATAATTCCCAGTTGAATTAAACAACTAACGCTAAAATCAGTCTAATAGTCTTATATTTAATCACAGAAGAGAATATCTTATTGTAATCAACCCCCTTCTTTTGAGTAAACCCTTTGGCCTCCAATATGGCCTTATACCTTGGAAAATCACTAAGATTATTTCCTTCTTTAAGTTTGTAAATCCATTTACATTGAACTATCCTATGATCTTTAGGCTTGTTAACCAACTTCCAAGTTTTATTCTCAATTAAGGATTGCATCTCTTTTTCCATAGCCTTTTTTCCAATTTTTAGATTTTGGACCATTCACAGCTTCTTCAAAAAAAGTAGGTTCAGAATGTTCAATGGCTTCACCTAAAACCAAGGAAAAATCAGTCAAGTTTTGAGATTCATATATAGAGTTAGGTCTTATTTCACTCATTACCCTATCTCTTCTAAGTTGGTAGTCTTGAATAGAGGTATTATCAATTGGAAGGATAGGCTCAACAATTTCAGTTTCACTTTGAGGTTCATCCATCTCAACTAATTCAGTAACATGTTCAAGTTGCTTAGTCAAAGGAGATTTACTCTCAATTTTTGGAGGTTGAGATAGGTTAAACTTGGGTAAATTCACCTCTCTCAGAACATTCTTATCATTTTCTGATTCAACAACCTTTTCAAATTCATGTTTTAGGCATGTCATTTCAGATTTATTAAAGACTACATCTCTAATATGAATAATCTTAATGCTTGCACACCCAAAACCCATAACTTGTACCCTTTTACCCCTTCAGGGTAACCTAACATCACATTGATGTGCATAAGCAACACATCCAAAAACCCTTATGTGTGTCAAACTTGGTGGTCTCCCAGTCCACAGTTCTTATGAAGTTCTAAAGTCCAAAAAACTGGATGGAGATCTATTGATTAGATAAGGAGCAGTAGTAACTGACACTGTCCAGAAACCTTTGGCTAATCCTGAGGTAATTAACATGCATCCTACCTTGTTCATTAGGATCTTATTTATCATCTCAGCTACCCCATTTTGTTGGGGTGTTAATCTGATAGTTCTATGTTTCATTATTCCTTTTTACTTGTAATAATTGTCAAATTCAAAGTTACAAAACGCAAGTCCATTATCAGTCCTTAGAGTTTTTAATTTTTTATCTAATTGGTTCTCACGATCTTAAGCCAGGTTCTAAACTTCTGAAAGTTTTAGATTTAGCCTTTAAAGGATAAACACAAACGTTTTTAGAATAATCATCTACAAGAGACAAGAAATATTTATTTCCTCCAAAGGTGGGATTTTTTTAGGCCCCATAAGGCTGGATGAACATAATCCAGTGGTATATTTGTAATATGGGAACTAATTTCAAAGCTCACTCTGTGAGATTTACCCAACACACATGTCTCACAAAAACTTAAAAGTTCAATTTCATCTTTTCCAAGTAGCTTTTGTTTACTTAGATATTTTAAGCCTTTGTTACCAATATGACCCCTCCCATTGTGCCATAGTTCAAATTTGTTTTCAATAATAGAGAATAGACTGGAATCGGGAATAAGAATTGTATTGCCTTCAAGGTAGTACAATCCATTTCTCTTTGCTTATTTCATGACAATTAAAGATTCTTTCATAATTTTCAGAACTTGATTGTTAGATTTAAAAACATGTCCCTTATCTTCAAGAATCCCTAAAGAGATAAGGTTTCTCTTGAGATTAGGGACATAACTGACATTTCTTATTGGTCTTACAATGCCATCATGCATTTTAATAATAATGTCACCAATCCCAATAACGGTCTGAAAATTATTATCTCTCATATAAACCTTCCTAAGTTCTACAATCTTATAGTTATAAAACTAATATTTTATGGGACTCATGTGAAATGTACAACCTGAATCTAACATCCGATTTTTATTAGTTTCATCACTTGTTATAGTCATCATATGCAGGCTATCTAGTTCAAATGCAACGGTAGTATTATTCAGTTCCCCATTGTTCTAATCTTTTTGTTTCTTTTTTCTGATCAAAACAATCTTTTTTAAAGTGCCCTAATTTTCCACGGTGATAGCACTTTTTATTACTCTTGTCTTTAGATTTTGATCTTCCTTTTGATTTCTCTTTCATCCTTTTATGTTTAAAAATATTCTCCATTTTCATGTCTTCCTCTAACAAGCATACTCTACTCTCTAGAGTTAGATTTATGTTCCTTCCTAACTTCTAACTCTCTGGCTCTTAAGGCATCCATCACTGTAGCTTCTGTCAATTCACCGCTTTAGTATTTTATAACATTCTTGACATCTCTATGGGATTCAGGCAAAGAATTCAATAAAATCACAACAAGGTCTTTATCATCAAACTTCTTATCATTTGTGCTAGACTCTTAACAATGATGCAAAAGTCACTCAAGTTCACTTTTAATCCTTTCCAGGGTCCATTCTGAAACTAAATAGCTTTTTCAAAAGATAGATTTTGTTTGACAAAGTTTTAGTCAAAAACACGGTGTCAAGTGCAGTCCATAAAGCTCTAGTGGTTTTGGCTTCATCTACTTGTCTAACAATATTATCAGATAAATGAAAGATTATAGAACTATAAGCAATTTCATTCATTTCTTCAATTTCAGCAGGTTTAGCCTTTAAATCATCAGAAAAAGTAGTAGGATCATCGAGAGCTTTTGCAACTCTTTAAGTGCATGATTATTGAACTATACACAATTTCATTTATTTCTTCAATTTTCATCAAGTTTAGCTTTAAGTTCAACAGAGAAAGTTTCAGGATCATGGGCTTTAGCAACCCTTTGTTGGACTAGAATGACCCTCATTTTCTGCTTCGATATTGAGTAATTCCCTTTTCCATCGAATTGTTATAACTCGACCTTTGAACCCATTATAGATTCTGTAAAAGGGTTGCATATACTGATGGACATATTATGATCTTCTATTACAGATCAACTATAAGGTAAAAAAGGTTTTCGAAAGAAATTTCAGTTTAAACAGTTATAGTGATACAAAAATTGAAGCAAGAATCAATAATGTTTGTTCAAAAATTGTATCAGTATCAGTGATTAATACAATGATAACAATTATATGTCAAGAATTCTAACCAAGATATACATACACACATGCAAATCAAACCTAATGTCTGTACAGAAACAATATTTCATGCATTTATCATCTATTATGCACACCAATTAAAAAAAAAACTTGCTAGAGGTATGGAACGGTCTCACCAAATATTGTTGTAAAGTAGTAAAAAAGACCCTCAAGAACCCTAATCAGGAATAAAAAATCCACTCAATCACTAGAGATCAGTTTAGTTGGCATACCGCCAAATAGTCGATTACTAATAACACCAAAAGGAAGAATTAATCAGTAACGACTTTAACAAATTTAAAGAAAATCGTCAGATCCCCAAAAATGGACCCAACGAAAAATTATTTTCTTAAAAAAACACACTCAAGAACCCTAATGGCTCTGATACCAGTATTGTAGGGATTTTTGATGAAATAATGTCAAAATAATAAAAAATAATTATAGAACGTAATCAAAATATAAATGCAAAAACACCAAATTGTTGACCCAGTTCAGCCAATAGGCCTAGTCTGGAGGGCTTAAGGACTATAGTCCGTTCCACTAGTGCAAAATAGCCTTCTAAGAGAGAGAGTATATTGTACACCAAATCACTCAGAAACTTTGGTTTGATCATCGATCCGTATGGATCTACAAAATCAAAACACAAATCCTTCACAACAATTAACCCTAACCAGTCCTTACCAAACTTTAGAACAAAACAGACTTTACACAGCCTAAAGTTACTATAGTAGGACAAATATTATAGGATTAATCACAAAAAATAGAGTTACACAGAAGGATTTTAACCCAAAGAAGAAGAAGAAAGAAATCCCTCCCAAAACGAAGTCTAGAGAAAAACAGAAGAGACAACAGAAAAATCAAAAGTGCCGCTACAGTAACCGTTCGGCCTAATTAAATGAAATGTTTATAACAAGAATAAATCTCATCCATTCATTTGATCAGACGGTTTATATCTTTCCTCAATTAGCACAATATATGCTACAGCTAATGAGCCATTTGGAGGTTACCACGTGGGCCATCCATAATCCAAATAATCAGCTAGGGCAAATTTCAGAAATAACACCAATTTAATAGTGTTTTGAGAAACACACATTTTCAGCATGGATATTGGCAAATCGTGTAATGAAGAAACCTAGGTGGTCCTTCTGCTATGTGACCGCAAGCGTTGGAAGATTTGGATCTATGATTCAGATATGCACTCAAGCAAAGCATTTTATTGCAAGGATCTCGACATAAATGTCCACATAAAATGAGTTTTTGTGCCAACAATTCCAAAATCCACTCTTACACCAGTTTCAAGGTTGTATGAATATAAGCCCCCAATTCTGACAGTCAAGCGTTAGAGTTTGGACGATACCAAAATTTTATTGGAGATTTTATTGGAGGTCTATTAAGAGTTTGTAGTATGACTTGAAATTTTTTTGAATGAGTCTAAGATGGATTAGGAGAAGGAATCATGCATGACCGCTTGCTAACTGCTTAGGAGTCGCTCGAGCGCCCATTTCAGGGACTCAACGCTTGGTAAGCACGAGACAACAGTTGAAGCGACGATTTTATCCGAGAAAACCTTGTTCGCGTGTTTGGCAATTGTTTGAGTCCTATTTCAACTTAAACACTACATTATTGATTATGCCTATTATATTAGGCACCTTATCTTAGGCTCTTCTTTGTATTATAAATATGAGGAGTAAACCTCTTAGAAAAATTGGCCTTACATTCTACACAATTTGTAATCCTCCATATTTGATATTAGTGTATTATTCTCCTCCTTTGTCTATGGTTATTTCCCAAACTGGGTTTTCAGGTAAATTTGTGTTCTTGTTATCATATTTTTATATTCCCAATTCTCACATTATTTCTAATGAACTAGTATCAAATAATGTTTGATCAACTCATAGCGAGGTTTGATATTTTGCATGGCAAGTATGAAGTACAATATTTCACTTTTGTATCGCAAAACCATATTTTTTATAGCAGGTAAAGATGCGAGTAGTGCTCGCTTATATGGAATTGAATGATGTTTTGTTGGAATTTGATAGGATGCCCTCAATTGGGACACTGTAGGAGAAATAACGTAAAGAACGAAAGGCCCTATCACATATTCATCTTCATCTATTGAATTATATTTTTTAGGACATTTTAGAGGAGAATAATGTTGTTGCATTATGGTTGAAATTGGAGCAGTTACTCATTTGAGTAGCCTCATATTCTTATCGTATGACAAAAGGTACATTTCTAGAAAACCTTGTAGGTCAAGTATGATGAAGAAGATATAGGGTTGACTTTATTGTGTTTGCTACCCTCTTCATATATGTCTTTCAGAGACATTATTTTGTATAATCGTGATACTTTGACCATTAAAGAAGTATATGATGCTCTATTTTCAAAGGTAAAGATGAAGTCAAAGTCTGTATAATCGTGATACTTGGATCTCGGATCACGGAAAAGGCCTTCTTATTCGGTGATTACGTAAGGGACAAATCAAAGTCTAATTACCGCAATAAAATTTGTAATTATTGTAAGAAGAAGGGACATATTAAATCTAATTATTATAAGTTGTAGAATAAAGAAAAGTTGACTGCTTCTAATTAGAGGGAAAACAACTAAAAAATTCAGGTGAATCCGGTATTGTAAAAGATTGCTATAGTGATTGAGAACTTTCGATTATTTCTAATGGTAACTCCAAATCTGACGAGGATTAGATTTTTGATACAACTTGCACATTTCATATATGCCCTAATTGAAATTGTTTTCAACATATAAAACACTTAAAGGTGTTTTGATGATGGATAATAATGTATCTTGTAAGATAGTTGGAATTGAAAGTATCAAAATTAAGATGTTTGGTGGGACGATCAGGATAATTGTCAACGTGTGACATGTTCAAAATTTGAAAAGAAACATTATCTCCTTGAATACTCTTGATTCAAAAGGGTACAAATACACTAGTGAAAGTCGAGTCTTGAAATTTAGTAAGAGCTTATTTTTCTCCCATTATTGGAAGAAGAATTGAGTTTTGAATAGTATTTTTTGGAGAATGTGTAGTTAAAATTTAAAGTAACTTTATTGGTTTGTGTGTAGAATGTTTTATTGGGTAAATGTGTGGTGGAGAATCTTACTGTAGCAAACAATGTTTTGAAAAAATGGTAGACAAATAGGGGTTAAAATGAGAATAGAATTTTTGGAATAGTGATTGATAGGAGAATGTGCGGTGGAAAAATGTAACTTTATTGGTCTGTGTGTAGAATGTTTTATTGGGTAAATGTGTGGTGGAGAATCTTACTGTAGCAACTAGAGTTTTAGATTAATAATAGACAAACATGGGCTAAATGTGCTAGTGTTGGGCTAAAAGGGTAGAGAAAGTCCCAATTATATGATTTGCAGGGTTCTACAGAGTCTTTTTATACAAATCAATAGAAATTAAGCACACAGGTGGAGTTTAAGAGTGGTTCAGTACCATTGGAGTTTAGTTCAAGGTCTACATTAGAGAATACATCTCAATCTAGCTCAGAAATTAAGGGTAATGTTGCTTTGCCACAACCACCACCAGCAGTGCAAAATATTCTATTGCTAAAGACAAATCCAAATACATCAGATCTATCTAGATTTTGAAACATATCTAAGTAGAGGTAATGGTGTGATGTGGTGGTGATATTTTTTAAAGAGATAGGAGAATGGTGGGAGGCAGTAAGATTGCGATTTCAAATTTAAATATAGATTTTTCGATTTGATAGTAGTGGCGACAGTTCTAGAACTTGAACGAGAGAAAGGATGGCTATTGGTAGTTGTGTCGATGTCAATCGCCACTATAATATTATCATGATGGTGGTTGTATTAAATGTAATCTTTGTTTAAAATTGGTAAATAATCCCTATTTTTCAAAAAATGGTTGTATTTGATCTATTCTTTAGGAGAGTCCCACTTATCTTAGCCTCTTAGACATGAGATTACTTCGTGTAACGTTATTTAAGCCATCTCCTAACTTCATTGAATAATAGAAAACATTTTCTCGTCTCTTGTACTTTATAGTACATAGTGTCAACAAGTAGTATCAGACTTGAAAGGGCCTGATCGTCAAGGAAGTAGCAGTTTTCTCACTTGTAAAAGCAAGATCAAATGACACCAGATAACAAAAGTTTTGTGAAACTAGAAATCCCTTCCTTTGATGGTCATTATGACCATTGGAGCATGTTAATGGAAAATTTTCTGACATCCAAAGAGTATTGAGGTATTGTGGTGAATGGTTTCATGGAACCAGCAAGAGGAATAACATTGACCGATGTAGAGATTTAGGTTCTCGATGGGCAGAGATTGAAGAACTTGCAGGCAAAAAATTATTTGTTCCAGGCAATAGATTATGCAATACTGGCAACTTTATTAAAAAATGATATCGCTAAAGATGTATGAGAATCAATAAAGAAGAAATATCAAGACACAAAAAGGGTAAAACGTGCACAACTTTAAGCTCTTCGCAAAGAGTTTGAGTGGAACACATGAAATTAGGGGAGTCAATCAATGATTACTTTGCAAGAACACTATCAATTGCAAAGAATGGTAAGAAAATGGAAGATGTGGCAGTCATTGAAAAAATTTTGGTACATGTGGTGGTTTTTATTGAAGATCAAAGGACATTGACAGTCTTTCAACTGATGAGTTGCAGAGTTCAATGTTGGTACATGAGTAGCAGATGACTAGACATGTTTTGGAAGACCAAGCCTTGAAAGTTATTACCGATGGCGCAACATCTCTTGGAAGAGGTTGAATTTGAATTTGAATTTGAATTTGTTGTGTATTTCGTAGTGAAATCCAAATTTTAATTTAATTTAATTTTAACAACGAAACACACAATAAATCTGAAAATTTCAAATGATGAAAATATCTTAAATTTAAATTTAACTATTCTGTAATTGAGCAATCATTTCTCGTGGGATCAACAACTCGAACTCGTTTTTCTTCTTTATTATTTGTACGCATCCTGATGTTTGCGGTATACATTTTTTAATGAACAACAGACTGACGTCATTTATATAAGTTTAGTGGCAAAAATTCGACCACTTCAAAATTCAATGAGCAATCGAAGACGTTTTACAAAATTTAGTGAGTAATCGAAAACTTTTTTTTTTAAATTTAGTAAGCAATTAAAGATGTGGCAATTTGTTAACGACATGACGAGGTGCCACATGTACATTTCGTTAGCTACATTACTATTTTCGTTAAAGGTTTGAAACAGATGTTATGCCGTGAGTAATCTTCAATATTTGGATATTTTTAGTGATCAAAATTCAACATCTTAAATTTCAATGTGCAATCGAAGACACAAACATAAGTTCAGTAATCATTAGGACAATTAGCTTGAGATTTTGTCCTTAATTTCTTATATTTTGTGATTTGAATAATAAATTAGTATACAATAGAAAAGGGTAATTTTTATTAGGTATTATTTGTTATTTGATGTAGCATAAAAATTAAATATATTTTAAAAAAGAAAGTATAGTTTAGCTTTTTGATATAAACAAAAAATGGTTCTGCAGCCTAATTACTCGTAAACTTTTTCGTTCTCTATTCTGCTAAAGAAGTGTTGTGCCTAATTATATATGGTGGCCCTTAATTAAAAAAAAATAAAAATTGATCCCCTTTAGATTGTTGGGCCATGAAGATAAGTCCCAAAATTGTTGGACTGGTTCATTTGACACCCGTAATTCAGTCCAGGGACGAACCAAAGAAATTTTTTCAATGCGGACAATATTAGCAAACGTAAAAAAATAACAAAATTATAATACAAAGATTATACTAAAAATAAAATACCTTACAATTGTTCTTTACGGATTTTTATACTTTGATATCTTTGTACAAAAACTTCATTATCAATCTTTAATGATATATCTTTCTCCACAAAAAATTGTGATTGTACAATTTTGGGCTGCTCTGCTTGGTTTTGTTTAACAATGTATTTTTTGCAATCTTTTACTTTGGTTTGAAGACGCATTTGTGTAAAGCTTCTATTTTTTATAATCAAGTCTGAAGTCAGGCTACTGTTTCTTAGTTTTTTGCCGTTGTTCGCTTGTTATGACAATCATTAGCTCATTAGAGTTGATTCTTATGTGCTTTATATCATTGCTCATTACCTATCGTTTCTTAACCTATTTCTTAGGTTTCCTTTGTATTCATACTTCTTATCTATGGGCAATGAACTGATCTTAGTTATGTTTACGAATGTTTCATGCTTCTTATTGCAGCTATCGCGTCATTTAAAGAGCAGGTTGCAGTTAATAAGACAATCTTATAAGACTAGGCCAATTATTTGACCCATTTCATTTTTTTTCTTTTTGCTTGGGTTGCCGACTTATATTGTTAAATGGGAAAAATACATAAATACAATACTATAAGAATACAAATTCAAATTTAACAATCTTGTAAAAAAGTTTCACAAACGATGAGTTAAATTATAAGAATGACAATAATATAATATATTATACCTTTTTATTTCCTCAATAACTTCCGTGTATCGATCACCCACCTATATATTTCTCTCCCATTTCCAAATCTACCATCACCATCCATTTCTCCGCAGCCACCACCACAATTGCCTTCTCCAGTTGTTCCGTTCTCCACCTCCACCCTATCTTCCCGAAAATCCTCATTCGGCCAAAGTATCACACATAATTCATAAAATACTTTTTCATCTCTTTCGAAGCAACAAGTTCCTGGTCCTGATTCTCATGTCATCAACTAGTCATTGATAATTTTTTCTTTCTCAGATTTGGATGACGATGATAACTGTAAGATGTTATTGTTTCTGATCAAAACTCTATTATTTGTGACCAATTATGACCAAATTTGTTTTCATTGTGACTATATATGAACAAGTTTACATATAGTCACACTTAAAACAAATCTAGTCACAACCGATCACAATGAAGACAAACTTAGTCACAATTGGTTAGAATTCACACATACTTTGTCATAGAGGCAACCACAAATAAATCTGCACACACTATAGACATGTACAACAACCAATTACCATCGCAACCAAAACAGCAAGTCAAATAGGCATAAAGTATGACCAGTATTTGGGTCGATAGATTGAACAAGAAACTCTGTGACCTGTGTTAGAGTCGTCCAATCCACCACAATCTACACCTCAATCCATAACCACCATCATCACCACATGTAATGCACCACCACCGCCACTACTTGCAACCCACGATCACCTCCTACACCACAACTCAGCATCATCAAAACCTGTGATGCACCACCATCGCCACCACCTAAAACGCACCACTGCCAAAACTATCGGCATCCACTAGTTTTTACAACCATCCCCGCCATCTCTTGCACCATAGAAAGATTGGAAAAATGGCTACATTAGAGCCCTTCCTCTAGCAACTATGCACCGCCACCATTGTACCCACACCAACGTCGTAGATTCGCACCACTACCACCACCATCGACACCTCTACCTCTACCTTCACCTCCACCTCCACCTCCACCTCCACCTAACACTTCAACCTTACCGTCCTCGGAGGAAGACGGAAGGAAGAAAACGATGATTGGAGGAAGACGATGGCTAGAAGATGACGGTGCTCGGAAGAAGACAACGATGGGATCTATAGAGAGAAAGTGTTGTTGTATAGAGAGACTTTTTTGAAGGGAAAGAATTGAAAGAATGGGAAAGAAGCCACACCTGGAATGAAGATATTTACTTTTGGGTGTGTGTGGGTATGGGGTGGGGTGTTAAAGAGGGAAATCATTTAGGGAGTATTTGAGCCACATTATTTTGGAAGAATATAATTTAGAATAGTAAATTGGCGAAAAATGTGTCGTTGAATAAGAATGAAAAGTTATTGATGTGATAAAAATATTATTTTATTGAAAAATGTGTTGTTAAAAATGAGTAGAAGAATGAAAATGAAAAATTTAATATGGCTCAAACAGGAGCTTAATGAATATAAATGGGAACCATGGAAGATGTTAATATAATATATATTTTATTTATAATAATGATTTAATTAGTACCTGATTTTTGAATAATTTTTTTAAAAATCTGATTTTTGATAATAAATTGTTGAATCAATGTCTTCGTGTAATTTTTCCTTGTTAAGTAGGAATGGCCCAAGCTTCGTTAGATCTACCCTGGTCCAGAGACGCCCGGCGTTTTATCGAGCGTTGGGCATATACGAGCAGAGGAGGCTGACACTATTCAAAACTTTCTGCTCTTACCACCCAAAAATTCAAATTTAGAAAAATTCTGCTGGTTAGATTTTTAGACTGCACGAAAAGCTCTCTTTCAAAAACTCCAAAAATCCACAAACTCTTACAATTACACCCGAGTTATTGGATTTCTAATAAAATATAACCTTGGCCTGTATACAGTTTTACTTTGTCGTGTTCCCACTAATTTATTACACGAAATCCAGAGTCTCTTCTGTATCCATTCAGTAGACTCTAGTTTGGGAAAATGTTCCTATTGTGACATATTCAAACAGTGTCTTTTTTCATTTTACTGATAGAAATTCAACTTTATAATTTCGTACAAAACACAGCATTTTGTTAGTTTCTTGATGACTTATGCATGCAAGCATTGACTTGTCTCGAAGTCTATAGGACTACAAAAGGCTGATTTCTTCATATAATGCATGCATGCAGATGCAGGCAGGAAAACAAAAAATGGCAGGTTTTGAAAATCAGACCATAAAATTTAATACTGAATTGGGTCAGTTTCACTTTCAGATTCGATTCATTCAACTTTCAGCGAAATATTGATTTGGTCATTAAACTTCATTTGATTTTAGATTTAAATACTCTTATCACCTACCTCTCCAAATTAGCGAAAATTACTTGAGCAACAGTTATATCATAATAGACTTTTTATGTAATTGCTTATGGCATAGCTGCTAGAACTAAACCACGGTACAAAGATAATGTCATTACCCTCATTTTAATATTTTCATCTCCAGAGTTCCACGTAGCAATTATGTGAAAGATCAAATACATTATGATAGAGTCAACTAAGTAATTTCTATGAGAGTTTAGTGAGATCAACCAAGTTGACGAGAATCAAGAAAAGAATAAAGATGTTTCAAAACTAGGTGCTCCTAGGAAACAACATGTGGATGGTGATTTTATGGTATTTCTGGAGCAGGTGCACAAAATTGTAGTCATAGTATTGGATATGAAAATGTATGAAAACAATTATTTCAATGACAAGGATTTGAATATACTAAGGACGCTTTTGATTGAGAGGAAGCTATGAGTTTTCTAAACTTGAGATATCATATTAAATTTACTCAATCTCTTTCAGGTAGAGAGTTTAAATGAGGCGATGAATCAGAAAGGCACTTGATATATAATCACGAGGAGTATATCAGCTAGATCACAAAAAGTGTAATTTTTAGTTTTTATATTTCTCTCCCCAGTCTTTGACGAGGTATGTTATTCTTTTTGACATCTCCAAAGTCTGTACTATGTTTATCGTTGTTAACAAAAACATAAAAAAAAAAAAAAATTCACTTAATGGTTTGATTTTTCACGGAAAAAAAAAAAAAGTCAGTCAATCTTAAGTGTCATATATGACATAACCCAATTGAGATTTTTCTGAAAGTTCAGTGATTGTTGACAATATTTAGCTATCGAAAATTCCCCAAAGTCCAAAGCCGATTCTAGATTAGAAATATCACATTATATAATAATGGGAAACAGTGAATAGACTGTAGAAGCAGAAAACAATACTGATTACTGCCAAACTAGACAATTCATATATTTCCAAGTCTACAGCAAAACATAACAGAAAACAAACACTGAAGAAACAAAGAAAGTGATAGAGAGAAAGGTTGTTAAGTTTCTTGATCCTTCACGTTGGGGGCTCTTATGGGGAAGAGTTCCAGGGTTTGGAGCGGCCTAGGGTTACTACAGCAATGGAAAGTGGGACCCAATTCCATAATCATCATGAAATCATGAGGACATGGTCTGATCAAGCAATCTTTTGGAAGATTCGACGTCCATGAGTAATCCATCATTTGGCCTCCAGTATCTTCAACTACACCCTAACCATATAAAAAATGACAGGAAAAGAGAAAAATAAGTATAACAAATGATGAAATTTGTGGTTGAAATTGATAAAAATTGTGAGTCACGTTAATGTGTAATTAAAATTTACATTTTACATGTTAAAAAGTTGATAATTTTAATATATTAAAAAAGCACCTAATTGTTTTCCTAATTAATTACTTTGCGTTATATTCTTTTCTCTCTCGATTTACTGCAGGTCATGTGGCAACCCTACTCTTTAAGTTCTTTATTGTACCCATTATTAAATTTGAGTTCGTGGCTACTCATTCATAAAAAATGTCCACAGGATAATTCTTTCATGGAAAAATGGTACTTGTCGTTCAAGTTAATTTAAATGAAAATAAAAAATAAAATATTTCTACCTGTAACAACTTGTGCTCTCAGACGAACAGTTTAACATAATATCAAAACTTTCAAAGATTTCCAAGTTCGAGTTTGGTCACTACTCATTTATGAAACTAGTGCATGTAACAATTTAAATTTATAGATGCTGTGGCTCAAAGAATACCTGATGATTATTTTCTGCTGAATTGTAGCCAGGTATCTGATGGAAAGCTGGAGACATGATACGAGAATCAAGATTGTTGTAGTGGGCATGCTGATGATCAAGATCAAACGGCTTTTGTTGCTTGCTAATGAGTTTTTTCCTGAGTTTTTGCCTGTCTCTAGCTTTATGATTCTGAAACCAATAGAACACATTTTTCCCTTGTATTTTGCCATAATAAGAGAGATGGGCTGTGATTTTTTGTATCTGAGAAGCTTTTGGAGTTCTCACTCCTCTTCTGTACAGTTCCTCCAAGATCATCAGCTGTTCTGGGGTTGGACACCATCTTGTAGAACCGGATGGAGACATTGTAACTGTATGAATCTTGTGTAAAGCAACTGTATGGGAGAATTTGAGAGGTTTAAACAGGGTTTAAATAGAGGAATACAGACAGAATAATAGAGAATTTGAAAAAAATAGTAAAAAGGGTTTTATTAGTTATTTATTATACAGGTTGTCATGCTGATGTCGAGAGAGAGAGAGATGGATAACAATAGATATAGGCACAGAGTGATGTTTGGTTATAAAGATGCTTACGTCATTGTCGTCCGATCATTTAATTCACGGCAGATACCTGCAAGTTGCAGACAATTCATTTTTTAACACCGACTTGTATTTTTTAATGACATGTGAATGTGAGAATTCTGCAATTCGAAAAGTTAGGAAGACATTAATTAATATTAGTCCATCTCTTTACATTCTTATCCACATGGGAATCATTCTTAATCATATGGAATTATCCTTAACATGGTAGCTCAATTGAGAAATTCGATCTTGAAATTTAAATTTTTATTTGCTTGTTTGAGTTTAATAAAAAAGAATATCTAAATTTGTGACATGCATATATATACATATACATATATATATAATCATTTTGTTCACATTCTCCAAAAATAAATATTAAAAAATTCATTTTAAACCGCTCAAACATAGACTTAATTGTCTAAGTAAATTATTAAAAATGATTATCATGGCGATTTTATTATAATCTTGAAATTTTTAATTTTTTATAGAGTACCAACAAATTCCTTAATTACTTGAAACAAGATTATGGTCTCTCTCTCTCTCTCTCTCTCTCTCTCTGATCTTTTGCATGGATTAAGTACGATCTAGGAATTAGGATGAGTACGCAGGCTAGATTCATTGGAATAACCCAAGAATCATAATATTCTTCTTGTTGAGAATGCTTTTTGGACTCTTGGAAAATAGTGTCAACTATAAATGCCATTTTAAATATTTCCAAATATATTTTGTGTTGTCTTCCTTCTTTTATTTCAAGCTTAATATAAAGTCCTAATTTTAGTAGGAATGTGAAATAATGAATTAAGAGAAATTATATATGCCTGCATTTAACATTTTATTACTATTATAACGGATAAAGTGTTTGTAATTTGTACATTTCTAATGAGAATACTATCTATTCACATAAGTGCACATGTGCTTATCGGAGTGGCTTATATTGTATGTAGTTGGTGAAATCTTTTTCAAATATTTGATACTTTAATAGAAATGTTTCGCATTTGTCACCTGCAAGATTAATTTTGTTATGCTTTTCAAGTTGGTTGTCAAATCTGAGGGTTGAATCCCGGATAAGTAGCGAAAACTACTAAGTCAGAGTACGGTAGGTTTTGAGGAAATTTCGATGGAGCAATAAAATATGGAGAGATCATAAAGAACCCCAATGATGAAAAAACTTTGTTGAGCCAACACTAGAGACAAGTAAGCTAAGGGAATGAACGAAATTATATATCCCCAATCCTAATCGTAAAAAATGGATACTAGACATTGTGTGTATTGACCAACGTAGTGCTTTAGGTAACGCTTTAAGCAGAAGCCTAGGGAGTACATTTGCAAGAAACTCAAAAGGAATTAACGTACATGCACAAGCACTTTTATCAAAATCTACTAAAATATTGACTTTTTTTTTTCTAAATCAAACACGGGCTAAGCGTGCAAGTATGTGATCTACTCAGTAAATGCAAGCAAATATGTATGAGACAAGAACTATATTTATTCAATACATATAGCCATGGATAGTCTAGTGTGTAATAAACGCAGTGTGCCAACATAATTGACATCAACCGTCCACTATAAAATTTGCAAAATATTATACTCTCTCTTTTAAATGCATACAATAATATACACACACACACATTAACTGATTAGAAAGTGAAAATAAAGAAAAGAAAATAATTCAGCTCGTACGTTTTATGAATGTTTGGGTACAACAGACACCCTTATCATTATTAAGTTTGGCGCGTAAAAATAATGAGATTAATAAAACAGTTGATAGTTGCAGTAACTTCGGCATACGTTTCATTGGGTTGTACCATAACAGATTAATTGCTTGTTTGATAAAGTTTTGCTAAAATTTTATCAAATTTTCAATTGATCAAACTTCGATTTTAGCCATATATTTTATGAAATTCACAATTTTTATCAACTTTTCAATTAAATATTTCATCAGATTTTATAAAAATCAACTAAATTTCACACAACCCCTAAACGAAAATGTAAAAATCTTGTTTGTTATAGCCTTTGTTTGAGCTCCATTTTTCAAAAATTCATTTTTTTCCAAATTCATTTTTAACGACACATTTTCCCAATAATATAATTTTATACATAAATCTAAAAAATTTCCTTACCTTCTAATCACTATTCTTAAAAAATCATTTTTACAAAATATATTTTACTTTAAAATAAGGCTCAAACAAGTGTATAATGTACAATATTGTTCAATAGTCGTTCAAATATGCTAAAATACAATAAACACAATCACCATAACATGATAATATAATGAGCCGTGCCCTTTGTCCCGGCTCAATGACCGGGACAAAGATAGTTGGCGCCCCCCTATTGGAGTGGCAGCCCCCCTTCCAACCCGTCTTTGTCCCGGTCATTGAGCCGGGACAAAGAGCGTTTTCCTAATATAATAAGTCGATCATAAGAAATTTTGACAGATATTTTTTAGGATAAAACAAATTTGTAGAACATAAGCGCCACTCAAATCAAAAGGAAGTAAAAGTACTATAACAAAATTAGATATGAACTCAAACTTTTCACTATTTACAAAGTTTAAACATTGGTGTAGAAGTTGCCTCATAAAATGTAAAGGGTAAGAAGGACGGATTGGTGATTAAAATAATTGTAAACAAATAAAGAAAAAAATATTTTTTAACGAACGAACTGATAAAGCCGATTCACTCGTTTTTTTGTTTTTTGTTTTTTTTGGTGAATCTACTCGCTCCAAGATTCTTTTAACAATTTTTCCATTTGTATTTTTTTTATTTGTAATGGGATATAATTAATTTCCAATTGTTCCCTATATGTGATCGGATTGATCAATCTCGATATAACATTGTAATTATGTGATTTTAATCTGTAAATAATAATTGATTTGAATAGTGGGGGTCTGGGGTAATAGGAGTAGACGACATTATACCTAGAGAAGGGATGGCAAAAAAGCTCGGGCTTGGGCTTGATTGCATCGAGCTGAGGCTCGGGCAAAGCCTCCTTTTTTTTTGTCGGACTTTGCTCGGCTCAAAAAAGCTCGAGCCGAACCCGAACTTTTTTTTTTTCGGCTTGGCTCGTTAACATAGCTAGATATATTGGAAGTTTTAATATGTTTGAATGATTGGGAATGTGCGGAATTACATATTCAAGAACAAATTGACAGTATAATGGTCGAAGAGTTGCAGCAGATTCAAGCATAAGATATTGTAAGTTTTTAAATTAATTAGTTTAAAAAAA
>CAIGRB010052320.1:12665-35826 GCA_903798255.1 Fraxinus quadrangulata | reverse complement strand
CTTTTTGTGATAGAACCATTGCATATGGAGTCTACATTAGCCTTGCTTATCGGATTCAGACCAATGTAGAAGTACTGCACCTGAAGCAATTTCTACAATCCGTGTTGTGGGCATTGGCGGAGTGAACCCCTGTATCGTTCCCAAGCCTCTAAATAGTATTTTGAGTCCAGATGTTGGAATGTGACAATCTCGTTCCTTAGCTTTGCAATCCTTTTCGATGGGAAATATTTACTAAGGAATTTCTAACTCAATTGGTTCCATGTAGTGATGTTCTAAAGTGGACAAGTGTCTAACCACTATCTGGCTAAGTCTCTCATTATGTATGGAAAAAGTCTCAGTGTAATTGCTTCACTGGACACCCCTAAATACTAGATAGTTGCACACATATTCAGAAATCATGATATATGAGCGTTGAAATTCTCCATAGCTCTCCCAAAGAATTGTAGTGCATTTTGGAACATGTTGATCACATTAGTCCTCAAGTGGAAGTTTGTTTAACCAAACGTCGAATATACTATGTTAGACTGGCTTTCCACAACCGGTGGAACCATATACTCCCCTATTAGCCTTGCATTTTTATTAACTGCAGTCACATTTGGTTGTGTTGCTTCCAGATTAGACCCAATGATAATTTGATTCGGATTTTCCTCTACAATCGGTGGAACCATATATACCCATGTCTTCCTCTTTTTATTTTTTGGTGTGTTTCCAACAGTTGTCTTTTTCGAAAGTTAAATGTTCGTTCGATCTTCAGGTCAAATTAAGTAAGATCATCGGTTCTTGAACTTCCCATACAATGTCCTCATAAAGGAAGCAAGAAATATTGTAAAGTATTTTTAATCTAGAGAACTAAACTAAAAAAAAAACAGTAAAATTTATATTAAAACTAAAATTAACTAAATTTATTAAAAACAATAGTCCCTGGCAACAGCGCTAGAAACTTGATCATTTAAAAATTCGCAAGTGCTCGGGATCGTAGTCAAATAATATAATGAAGAATAGAGTGTCGAATTCACGAGAACTATGAGTTTGACCGATTTAAAATTAATTGCAACTTTAATCGAATAGCAAACAAATTTTGTGATTTTTCTATAATAATACCTAAATTATCAATTAAACTAATGAAAGTAAGTAAACTTGTTTTTCAAATATATGAGATGCATTGCTAAGATGTCGAATTCTCCTTATTATTCTATTTTAGTGTAAAAATTAAAGTGAAATTTGAAGTCATTCATTTTTGTCAATATTTATATTTAATTGAAAACCTCTCTCGATAACGATCAAATTTATTCCCCTCATGTGACCATTCTATCTCTCGATAAAATATGCAAATATTAACAAGCATTAGATCACCTATTTAAACTATATAAAATATAGAGGTATATCTCTATCCTCTATCAAATCTTACAATGTTTATTATATTATGTTTAAACTTTATTATCTCTCTCGATAACAATAAAAGTCGCTAACAATTCAATTGGTGATTAAGCAATTGAAAAGAACGATAAAATCGATAATAAATATATGCAAATCAAATCAAATTAAAGTAAAAATAATTAATTAAAAATTAAAAATATCATAACAAGGGTTATCTCATCCTAGCATGTATAAAAATAGCATAACATATTGAAATTATAAAAAATAATATTTAAGTTAAAAAGAGATAACTCATATATTTTATAAATTGAGAAGATAAAGATGGAGATGAATCTTGAATCTCGTCAATGGTTTCTTGATGAATCTCCACTTGCACATTCTCTTCTTTGCCCAAAAATCAAGTTTGAATCTTCATTTGATTTAATTCTTGAAAGTCCATTTCAATTATCTTACAAAAACGATGAATTTTTCTCATTTGATGATAATGATTGATGAATATTGAAATATGAGATATATATGAGAGGTCTCTAATATGTATTCTGTTGTTAAGTATTTGTAAGAGTAGAAAATTGGTTTAAAATCACGTCCAAATTGATTTTTAAAAAAGTTCCAATAGAATAAGGAGAGTTGCCTTCGCGCACGAATTTTTTTGTCTCTCCACAACAATTAGTATTTTGGCCATACATTTCTGTCCTGATATCCGATTGAGGCGATTAAAAGTACTTAGATATCTCAAATGGATAAAACTTTGTTAGAAATAGATTTTTTCTAATTCGAAATTTTACCATGTCGAAAATGGGCTTCAATTATTACTAACAATCTGGAATATAACTTGTGTGATTGGAAATTGATTTTGATCATATTCTATTCCTCTTTGAGTTATATTTCCATCCAATTTTCTCCTAGAAATTTTCAAAGTATCGACAGTCCGAATCGATTATTGAATATTTGCAATTTGGTCCTCAAACTTTGGACTTTACATTTTTCCTTGATTTTTTGTTTCTTCCAATTGTTCGTTTGACTATTGAGTTTTACCTTTATAACATAAAATACAGCAATTTGGGATATATTTTGTCAAAAAAATTATCAAATATTGATATTTTAGGTCCCCGAATAAGTGTATAAATTAAATTTATCAGTGCTCCCAAGAATAGCATGTTCGTACCGGCACTATAATTCGCTTTTTGACTCTGAGCCCTCTCAAATTTCCAGAGTTGTTAGATTTTTACCCGAACTTTTGAAGAATCAACCAAGAATTTCAACACCAAATCAACAACAATCTATACAAATATGCATTTTGACATCAAGGATGTATCTAAAATAATTAGGTTTCGGTTTTGCCACATCCTATGCCTTGTTTGAGCTCCATTTTTTTTCAAAAATTCATTTTCAATCATACATTTTTCAATAAAATAATTTTGCAATTAAACAAAAAAAAATTTCTTATTTTTTAACCACACATCTATAATATATTAAATATCACATCAAGTGATAATCATTTTTTGGACGATTATAGTTCTACGACAATTCAATTATTTCATTAAATACCTAACTTTCGTTTTTCAATATGTATTTAATAAATATTACAAAATTCTTGTTCATGCATATATTCACTAGAATTAATTCTCAAAAAATTAACATTCATATTCATTTAATTAGTATTAATTACAATTTTACATTCATATTCACTTCAATTAATAAATATTCACATTCATATCTATGTCCTTGTTATTGATTTTCAACTGATTAACATTAACATTCACGTTCATTTAATTAATATTATTTAGAATTTTACATTCAAAAATGAAGTTCGTTATTCACGTCCATGTATTCTAATTAGTATCAAGTTTCACTTAATTGAAAATTAAATTTTATTGATTTAGTATAAATAATTTAATATTCATTGTCACCTATGTATTATTTTATACTAATTCTAAATTAATTAGTATTCACATTAATTTATGTATCATATTTGTTATTCATCTTCATTTATACATTTAGTTATAATTCTAATACTCATGTTCAAATAGGCATTTCACTATTTATATATATGTATAATAACTAACATTTATTTTCAAGAGCTTGCATTTCTCTCATATTTAGATAAAAGGGTAAATGAATGATTAAATATTATTTTCACAACACTTATAAAGCATTTCAAAATAATGTGCAACGCACGTTCAACTCTAACTAATTCTTTAAAAAACAATACTATTTAAAAAAAATATTTTTCCCCAAATGGAGCTCAAACAAGGGCTATATATCATTCAACACTTCTACCCAAAATCGAATCCAACACTAAGAAGATCGTCCCTTGAAACCACAAAGAAAATGGGGAACTCATTAACCAAGAACAAGAAAGAATCCCCGCAAAGGAGAAAATCAAATCAATGGGCAATTCGCAACAAGAAGGAAAGAAATCTCGAAGGCCTAGTGAGAGAGAGCTAGGTTAGGCAGCGTATGTGAGAGCGATATTAACAAAACATTTAAATGAAATTAGGGTTTTACATTTGACAAATAATTTAAGTAGGTCCCTGTAGTATGTTAAAAGATATTTTTGGCCAATTGTGTTCTACTCTGTGAGTAGATCAAAGTAGTAAATTTATTTTCTAAAAATCAATTTTGGGTGAGTAAGAAATTAATGTCAAAAGACGCAACTTATAGTTAAAAAAAAAAAAATTGTGAATAGAAATTGGTGGGAAATTGGGAAATGTCAATTCCATATATGAAAACTAAAAGAGTTGAAACCACTTTACATTGCTTAGGTAAGACACTTGTAATTGGATCCCAAGAGATATTGATACTCTTTGAAGATGAGAGGATCTACATATTAGTAGGTTGGACCAAAGCCCACACGAGAGCCATTTCTGTCGTGTGACTGACATTGATGCGGCACGGGTACGGGTCGTAGGCCTGGCCAAAGTTGGTATATATTTATGGTAAAATAATATTTTTAATTACAGTGTTATTTAATTATATAATTAAATAATACAATTTATTACATAATTGATTTATTTTACTTAAATTTTTCTGTGCACGACACGTGGCATCTTCTAAAGTGATGGTTTTCTGGTCTGTCTTAATAGTTATTGTGTGTCCAGACAGGTTGTAAAAATTCGTAGTACAACTTTTTGGTTATTTCTTTTGGATACAACTCTGCAATTTCTATAAATTGTTCCTCTATTAGATTTTATTCATTCAAAAAAATCATACTCGATTTTCTGTTGCAAAATAATATTCCTTCCTCTTGCAAATATTCCAAAATTTGCATTTTAGTCCCAAATTTAATTTTCTTGCATATTTAAATCCTCTTCCAATTTAGAGAGATCAGAAATATTAGTAAGTTTGTCATGTCTTTTAATTTAGAGTGTTATTATTACAATTTGGGATAGTTGGATCTTGGGAGACGAGTGTTGAAAAACCGTCGCACCAGTACGGGGCATTATCGTCTTAAAGAGAGGTCGAACTCTTGCCTCAACAATTTTAATTTCTACTTTATTCATTTCATTCAGTAAGGCAAAATTCTATCCAATTTTTTTTCTTAATATAAAAATTATTTTGAATATATTAGTGCACGATAAATTCAATATATTACAATACGTTTTCCCAATAATTATTATTCCCAATTTCTTAATATAAAGGTTGAAAGAAATTGGGAATAATTGTTGTTGGAAAATATGTATTCCTTTTCTTTTAACTCCCTGACAAGATACTAAAGAACCCTTAATTTCTTTTAATTCACCAACTGAAGTCAAATTTCTTTTAATTCAGAAATTAAAATTCATATTTTAATCTAAATTAAAGTTAACAACTCATTTTAATTACACATTTTATGAAATCTACAACATTCAACAATACATTTCATTAACTTTTATCAAAATTTACTAAATTTAATTTCAATTCCAACAAACATGGGCTATATCTTACTCATCTCAAAGTAAGAACATAACCCGTATCAAATTTGATTGAAATATCACACATCCCAACAACTTGAATGCAATATTGTTGCACATAACAACGTAACCTAAATTTAATTCATACAAGTTCTCAAACCAATCTTTATGGAATTTAAGATGAAAAGATGTACCAGAATCAAGGATTCATTCATATAAATGAGATTTAACAGATAAATTTAATCCCATACAGTCAACAATAGGGCTTATTAACACATAAACCTCACAAAGGTCAGATTAGAAGAGGATGTTACCATCACTTCATCTCTCACTCTCTTTATAACAATATTTCATATGTTGCCAGTTTTACGACAATCATAACAATTCTTACATTTTGCCATAGACTAAAATCTAGATCTATCATTACCCTTCTTTTTATCAATATTATTGCTTGATGCAGTATTGTTTTTACTATCATGATTGCCATGAAGTTATATTGAGATATACCTATCATGAGCCATATGGACTTCTCTGTCTATTTTCTCTAATCTTTCAGCTTTTAATTTTATTTTCTTTCTTCTTAAGGAATCAAAGATAATTTCATATGTTAAAGTATCTCTATCATATTTAATGACATTTTAACTTCTCTATAGGTTTCAAGTATAGCATTTAACAAAATAAAAAGTTTACACTCTTCTAACACTTTCTCACTACAGTTTATAATATTTTGCATTTATTAAAGATATTAAAATTGTCATCCAAATCTTTTGAGTGATCAATTTTAAAGTTGAAAATCCTTTCAAGTAAGAAAAAAGTTTATTTGGAGTCGATGTTAACAAATAAAGATCCTCCAATTCTTCTCAAGTTCTTTTGTGGAATCAAATTTGCGAACTTTTCTCAAAACATCTTATAGGTACAAAAAAATGGAAGTGTAAGTTAATTCATCGTATTGTTTCTTTTGATCATCAGTCACATATAAAGCAAAAGAACTATATATGGCTTTAAAACCCTTTTGTAGTAATAAAATCCCCTCATCTTTTGTTGCAAATGGAAAAATCGCCATTCCCATTGAAAACCCCTAAAACAAAACTATGTGAAGCCATTTTGGGACTCAAATCAATTAAAACTTTACACAAACATACAAAGTATCAACTTAACCAAGTTTTTCAAATCAACTCCATAAATTGTGGCACCAAGACACATTCTAGAACCACCGGAAAACCATAAATCGACGAAATCACTAAAAACGTTATTTTTTAAATTTTAAGGTCACAAGCGCATACACTGTCCTATACTCCCAATATTCCTTGAGAATCAATATCTTAGGTCAAAAGACAATATAGAGCAGGTCAAGTGCGAGAGATGCCTTAACTAGTGTAATAATTTCAACAGAGAAACAAAAACAACAACAACAACTCAGAAGGAATTTCAGTTCATGCAATACCCTAGAAACTTCTTAATTTTCACCTAGCAACTTATCAAGTAGTTATTGATTCAACAAAATTCTAACATTGGTCACGAAAAGAGAGAATTATTCACAGAAATGACAATTAACACAAATAACTCAGCAAAACAGTTCACTATTGGCGAGGTAGCTATTAACAAACCACAAAACCGCAACCTAGTCAAAGTGTGTGCTAATGGCGATTTTCCCATCATTGAAAAACTGTAAAAGTTTCGAGGTTAGACGGATTTTATCAAACAAATATAGGTGTTCATAACTATCGGAGATGAAAATTATTTTTTAACTGCCCCTCATTTAATAATTTAATAATAGGCTCCTCATTCCCAAAAAGAAGAACTACCCCTAATTTGCAAAAGTAGAGAACATGCTTTTAATCTAGAAAAATGGAAAAAGCAATTAAAAATGGACAGGGAACGAGTTCATATGTCCACCACTCAAAATGTTTTTGTTCAACCGGCCGTTGACCAAATTCCTCAAAATAAAACGATATTTAATTATTTAAAAGTGTGAATAGATTATTTGAGTCTGTCTATACAAGGCATATTCATTGTACAAACAAGAACAACACATTGTTTTGAGAGATTAATTATAACGTGAGGATTCGCTTTCAATCTTGTTATTAATTTAACTATTCAAAACTTATCAAAGACTTTCAACCTTTGTGACGTTCAACCTTTTCAGCCTTGGTTCTTGATTCAAGAAATCACTGGGTCAATGTTTTTTATCTGATTTTAGCTTTCTTGTTATTCGTATCAAATCTTGTATACGTTTCACGGTACATCCTACAACGAGATTCACATCCGTTATTATCAGAGCTTTCTTTCTATAATCAGGTTTTATCTTTCTTTTTCGTTTTCCAGTTCTAATATCTTGTTGTGTCCTTTCACTTAGTCTTTATCCCATTTTTAGAGTCGAATACATCAAAAATCATACCAAGTATATTGAATAATTGGTTAATGAGCCAACGCTAATTCTTTTTTGATTTCTTACATTGGATTGATCCATTCCATTAAGTTTGTATAAAAAAAATTTGAAAAATTCAAAAAAGCAAAGAAAATTTAAAAAAAAATCTAGAAAGTTCAAAAAAAAAAAATGCGAAATCCAATTTCAACAAACATTCTTTTTTTTTTTTTGGAATTCGTGTGGTATATTTTCCAAAAAATACCATCTTTACTGTTGTTTGATACATAAATCATCTTCGGAAATCAATTTTGTTGTGAAAAGGGCTTAAACCAATTTCAGGAATTGTTTTTCTTCGAGTTATTGGGGGTGTTTCCATTCTTCTTTTGATCTTTCTTTCTTGAAACTTTTTCTTGAGTCTTGGTATCCTTCTTTTTTCTTGAATTCTTGTTTGTTTGAATATTGCAAAGGATGAATTCTTGATTGAGGTTAGTTGATTATTTAAAGAATTTGAAAAGAAAGCATAGAGAGGAAAAATGCAGAAGTACTGAATTTATTATCGGAAAAAGTCAATCTAGAGTGAAATACTTGAGTGCAAACACGTGAGTCTACTTTTCCTAATTATATATAAGATGTCTAATGAAGAAGAATCTACATCTATGGAGGAGAATAGCTAATTCTTCATATTGAAGTCAATGCAACGATCATTTGAGAAAATGAATATGGTGCTTGAAAAAATTAGGGATAGAATTGATAGGCTGGACACAGCAATTGTAAACTTACAAATGGGACAACCAAAAAGAGTTCCTAATATTAGAAGGCAAGATAGGCGTGATCTTAGGGTCGAATATGATGATGAGAATGAAGTAAAAAGTGAGAAAGAGGATGACCAAATCTCTATAGCTGAAGTGCATAGGATGATGAATAGAGGAGAGAGACGTGAAAGAGAGCCTAGAGGAGACCATAAAGATCGAGATGAGGATAAAATTGATAAAAACTTGGGTAGAATTAAGATGAAAATACCTTCATTCCAAAGAATGAACAATTCTGAAATTTATTTGCAGTGGGAGAAGAAATTGGAATTGATCTTTGATTGCCATAATTATTGTGAGGAGAAAAGGAGAAGCTAGCATTGAGGATTTATTGATTATGCAATGATATAGTGGGATTAATTGGTAACGAATAGGAGAAGAAATCATGACAGACCTATAGAAACTTGGGGTAAGCTCAAAGCTCGCACGAGGAGGAGATTTTCACACAGTCATTACTATAGAGACCTTGATTAAAAATCATAGAACCTTACTAAAGTTCAAGGATTATAGAGGATTATCATAAGGAGATAGAGGCGGTACGATTAGGGCTAGTGTTGTGGAGGATAGGGAGGTCACAATGGAAAGATTTTTTGAATCAATTAAATATGGATATAGCTAATGTAGTTACATTACATCATTACGTTAATGAAGGACATGGTGCATATGGCTCTGAAGGTGGAGAGATAATTAAAATGAAAAGGAGCAGCGAAGTATTTTATGGGTACTAATCCTCCTTTGAGATCGAAGTAGGTTAATAATAAAAGAGTGATTAGACTATTTCAAAGTGTAAGATCAAACCATTTAGGGAAAAAGAAGAGATAGCTAGGTAAAATAAACCCAAGTCTGATTTCCAACCTTCTAGAAATAGGGATATCAAATGCTTTAAATGCTTGGGTTGAGGGCATATTGCATCTCAATGCCCAAAAAAAATGGTAATAATTATACGTGATAATGGGAAAGTAGTGACTAAGGATGAGAGTGATAGTCATGACATGTCCAAATTGGAGGATGCTAGAATGGTGATGGAGTAGAGTACCCAGTAAAAGATGAACCACTTGTTGCAAGGCATACTCTTAGTACACAACTTAAGGTAGATGATATGGGGCACCAGAGAGGGAATATTTTTCATACTAGATGCTATGTTAACAACAAAGTATGTAGTATGATTATAGATGAAGGAGTTGTACCAATGTAGCTAGTACCACCCTTGTTGAGAAGTCGGGCTTGACTTTGCTAAAATATCCTAGACCTTATAAGTTGCAGTTTGAATGGGTTGGATCACGGTTAATAAGCGATTCTTAGTGAGCTTTACTATTGGGAGGTATTGTGATGAAATGATACGAGATGTAGTTCCTATGCATGTTGATCATAGTTTGTTGGGAATGTCATATCAGTATGATAGGAAGGTGATACATGATGGATTTGAGAATAGGTACATTTTTTTCAAAATGAAAAATCAGTTACTATTATTCTTTTAACACTAAAGCAAGTTTATGAGGGCTGAAGGATATTAAAAGGTAAGGCAGAAAAGAAAAATAAATAGAGAAAAAATGAGAGTGAAGCCGAAACTTCAAGAAAAAAAAATAGAATAAGGGAAAATAGACAGTTGGTTAAAAATAATAATAATAATAATAATAATAATAATAATAATAAGAGAAAAAAGATAAATAGCCTGGAGAGAGAAAATTGTAAACAAAAGTGAGTTTTTACGTAAAAGAAAGTAAGATTAAGAAGGCTTTCATGGCAAACCAATCTTTGATATTGTTGGCGTAGCAGAAATCTTACCTTAATTTTGAAGAAACTAACAATCCCTCCCTAATTTGGCCATTTCTTTGTCGCAATAATTTGAAAAAGATATCCATGAGAAAATGCCTAATGGGCTGTTGACCTATAATTGATTTCATCATTAATGTTTTGATCATAACAAACAAAATTAATATTGTTTCTAACAATTGATTTTAAGTGATGATAGTTTAATGTTAAAATCAATCAGCATCGTCAAAATCAACATATTATAAATCGGACTCGAAATGAAAATCAAAGTGAAAATTAAGTATTCAAGTCAAATCATTTGAGACGAGAGTTTAAAAGATCAAAATTAAGACTGTCAAATCAGGCTCATAAAGAAGATCAAGATCGAAGTCAAGCACTAAAACCAAACGTTAAGAACGATCAAGATCAAGAGTTTAAGAGCCAAACATGAAAAAAACTTCGATGCAAGATCAAAGACTAGGCTTTCGAGATCATATGTAAAGGTATAACACTTTGATCTTTAGTAATGAATGATAATAGCTTAAAATTCATTTTGTGCATGAAAACTTATTTTCATATCTATCGCGTAAAATATTTTTGATCAAAAGTAATATTGATTTTTCAAAGTGATACTTGAACTTAGATCGTACCTATAACAAAAAGTCAACGATCAACTGAACGTCCAGTTGACCATCCAGACGTCTGGATGAATTGGACCATCCAGACGTCCGGATGAATCGGACCGTTTGGACAAGGTGACCGATTTAACGGAAAGTTTTATGTCCATCCGGACATCCGGCTTATCTGCAACGGTTAGTTTTTTGACCATTTTCTGATCGCAACAGCAAGTTGGTCGTTCAGTACTGTTCCGAACATCCAGATGGGTCGTTCGGTTCGACGGAATATTTGATAGTTTGACTGCTATAAATACCAACTCACTTGTCATTCATTTTAACACTTAAGAACATTCAAATGAGATACCTTTGAGCAAAATTATATTAATTTCTCGTCTCATTTATTATTATTAAATCATTTAGCTTTAAAAAACTTTTGATCAAATTAACTTTTGAAAATCTACTCATCAAAGTTTTTCATTTGAAAAAGTTTTTCATTTGAAAAATATTCTTTGAACTTACATTTTTTACATTCATTTAAATTTATTTCGTCATAGAAAAACTTTGATTGTTGGATCAAATTTCCTGAGTCATTTCTCTTATCAAAAATTTTCATTTCTCTTTGTACTTAATTTATCTATATCAATTTTAAAAGATATATATTTTTGAAAAAGATATTTGCACTTACATTGCATAAACTTTTTCTATTTCTTCATATTCAAACTTTGATTGAATCAAACTTATGACATCATATTCATCAAAGTTTCTATTTTCTCTTTTAGTACTTAATTGATCACAAATTATTCATTGAAAGAGAAATATATTTTTTTAAGAAACTTTTTGCACTTATATTACATAAACTTAATTTGTTTGTATTATTTATCAAGAGAGAAATTCCATTGTAACATCACTTTGATAAAGTGTGGGTCATGTTGAAGTCCCTTAAATATCAACATTGTATAAGGATCGGTTCTCCTTGTTGTAAGTCATTGTGTGGGTCATATTGAGGTCTCGTAAAGTTCAATAGTGTGGGTCATGTTGAGATCCCGTAAATCTCAATATTGTATAAGAATCGGTGCTCCTTATTTGTAAGTTACTGGAAGCGTTGTAAAGGGTTGAATTGTACCATAAGTCAATCAATATAGTGAAAAAATCTTGCTCGTGCCAGAGAGCTTGGTAACGGAGGACGTAGATCGTTGCTTTGGATCGAACCTCCACAATTATATCGTTTCCATCATCTCTCATTTTTACTTATCGCTTTTATATTTGTGTTTACTATTTGAATTAATTTATTTAGTTTTTACTTAATTGAATTTAAATTATTTCTTCGAAAAAGGTTTAAAAACCAATTCACCCCTCTCTTGATTAGATATTCTTGGACTGTCAATTGGTATCAGAGTTAGATGATCAATTTTAAAAATTTCACAATTTTGAGTAATGACTAACCACATTTTTCAAAATCTTGAGGGACATTCTACAAATCGTCATCGTTTATTTGATGGTACTCATTATAACTATTGGAAGATTAGGATGACGATATTTATTCAATCGATATATTATAATATTTGAAAAATTATTGAATTTGGTCCCTATGTGCCTAAAAAGGTTATTAAAGATGATGGTAAATCGGATCAAATAATTTCTAAACCTAGAGAGAAATATAAAGAAGAGGATAAAAGAACATTATCTTTAAATGTTAGAGCCAAAAATCTACTCTATTGTACTTTAAATAGAAATGAATTTGATCGTATTAGTACATATGATTCCGCTTATGATATTTGACATGCTTTAGAAATTACTCATGTTGGACCTATTGAAGTGAAAGAAACTAAGATAAATCTTTTAATTAAAGATTTTGAAAATTTATTCATGAAAGAGAATGAATCCATTGTTGACATGATTACTCAATTCACCAATGTTGTTAATGGTCTCAAAAGTTTTGATCGTAAATTTACTAATGTTGAGCTTGTAAATAAAATGCTTAGGTCACTCTCGGAAGAATAAAGCCCATTGAGAATGTTGATAGAAAATACAAAGATATCAACACATATTCAATGAAAGAGCTCTATAGAACATTGATGACATATGAGCTAAATTGTACCGAGACAAAGGAGAAAAAAATGAAAAATAAAGAAGATAAAATGCGCCAAATTGTTTTTAAATCTATAGTTGATTTAGGCACTTCAAACGAAAATTTGAATGATAAAGAACTTGATGATCTAGTTCTTCTTAATAAGAATTGTAAAGATTTTTGTAAAAATCATTGATTCCAAAAGAAAAAAGAAAATGATGAAAAGAAGAATAGATTCATAAAAAACAAAGTCCTTCAATCAATATGGGATGAAAGTCATGATAGTGATCATGAAGAAGATGGAAGGCAAGAGGAATTTGCCTACACGTACTTCATGGCTATTGATGATGAGGTAAATTAGAATGAAAATTGTTTATATGATGAATTATATACCTCTTATGATGAAATTCTTGAATAATATTAAAAACTTGTTTTAAATAATTTGATCCTCAAAAAGAAAAAATCTTTATTGGAAATAGAGTAAACAAACTTTTAAAAATTCAAAATGATTTTGAAAAATGAAAAGTCGATTATGATTATTTAATTAAGGAGAATTCTTCTTTATAGGAAAGGATTTTAGATTAGATTCGAATCATTTCCAAATTTACTCAATGCAAGAAAAATTTTGATTTAATGATCGGTGAGCAAAAATGTGTTTTTGATAAAGGAAGAATTTGATATAAATCATTTTTGAAACAAGTCTCTTAAAATTTTCTTTGGTAAAGCTTCCACATCACCTATTTCAAGTGTCACATGTAATTTTTGTAATAAAAATGGACATATAACTTTTTATTGTTCTATAAAAAAGATATTACATTTTGAAAGCAAATACAAGTAGATTTCAAAGTCCACAAATACTAACAATCAAGGACCCAAAGTTGTATGGATACCAAAAATTAAAAATTGAATTATTTTTGTAGGTACCAACAATAATAGAGAGCAAATGGATCTTGGATAGTGGATGTTAAAGCACATGACCAAAATCAAGCTTTATTATCAAATTTCAAAATAAAGGATGGCGATCATAATACTTTTGGAGATAATGCTGAAGGAAAAATCATTGACATTGAAATTATTGGTTTGGAGATTCCTTTTAAGCAAATAAAATTCAAGGTCATAATAAGGAAGATCCAATAAATGAACACAAAGAGGAAGAAAACGTTCAAGAACCTATCGAAGTTCAAAATGATACATCCCTACCAAAAGAATGGAGATGTTTGAAATGGATGACTTGAAGGCAATTAACACTCCTACGAGCTCATCAATCAAAATTGACAAAGATGATCAAAGTACTTCCATAAACATAACAAAATATCGAGGTATGATCGGATTTTTTTCTTTACTTAATCGTAAGTAGACTCGATATTATGTTTGGTGTGTGATTACGTGCTTGATCTCAACCTAATTCTCAAGAATCACACATAAGTGCCATAAAACGAATTTTAGACATTTTAGTGACACCAAGACATTACATTTATAATATTCTAAAAGTATCCAAAATGAGGTTATTGTATTCGAATTTGTAAATACGAAGAATCAATTTCTCACTAACCTCTAACACTTGATTAGATTTTCATATATTTAAAGAGGTTTGGGAATTATCAATGAATTTGTTGTATGTGGCTAATTTGAATTCTTGCTAAATGTTCTCTTATGATTGATTCTACGTGAATAATTGGTTGAAATATATATAAATTTTACCTAAATAATTATGCTTTCATCATTTTATCACTCATGTTTTGAGTATTATTTTACTATACATATGATGATTATTCTCTTATTTAAACTTGCATGTATTTGGCATCTTGTGTTTAATTGAGGGGGAATATATTACTATTTTTTTATGGTTGATTTAAAGTTTTGATCTTATATGTCATATTATTCCTCTCATATGTGCTATCTTAAAAGGAAAAACTGTGTTTTGATCTTAAATGTTATCCTTTTTTGCTTTTGTCAAAAGGGAAAAATGGAGTGAGATGATTATGCATATTTTTATTTGAAAATATAACATACTTAGAGTATATGAAAAATGGGGAAAGAGGGAAAATCATTCATATAATTTAAATGTGTAGTTATTGATTTGTAAAAGATAGAGGGAATATGAATTACATGATAAATTTATTATATTTATTCTATTATCAATATGATATCAATTGTTCAATCTTACCTTGCAAATCATCTTGTTTGTTATAATAAAAAATGAGAAAATTGTTAACATATGGTTGATTTCATTCTTAATTTTTTTATCATGACAAACAAGATTGATATTGTTTCTAATAATTGATTTTGAGTAATGATAGTTTAATGTTAAAATCAATCAAACATTGTCAAAATCAACACATTATAAATCAGACTCGAAATGAAAATCAAAGTGAAAATTAAGCATTCAAGCCAAATCATTGGAGATGAGAGTCTAAAAGATTAAAATCAAGACTGTCAAATCAGACTAATGAAGAAGGTCAAGATTGAAGTCAAGCATTAAAGACAAACGTAAAAAAAGATCAAGATCAAGAGTTTAAGAACCAAACATGAAAACTTCGATGCAAAATCAAAGATCAGGCTTTCGAGATCAAATGTAAATGTATAATACTTTGATATGTAGTAATGAATTACAATAGCTCAAAAATTATTTTGTGCATGAAGATTTATTTTCATATCAATTGCATAAAATATTTTGATCAAAAGTAAGATTGATTTTTCAAAGTGATACTTGAACTTAGATCACATCTATTAAAAAAAAAAGGCAGCGGTCAACCGAACTGTCCCGACAAGGCGTCTAGTTTGACAAAAAAAATTATGTCCATCTGGACGTCCAGTTCATCCGTAACGGTCAATGTTTTGACTGTTTTCTAACCGCAATGGCTAGTTGGTTGTCCAGTACTATTCTGGATGTCCGAATGAGTTGTCTGATTCGACAGAATAATTGATAGTTTGACTGCTATAAATACCAACTCACTTGTCATTCATTTTAACATTTAAGAGCATTTAAATGAGATATTTTTGAGCAAACTTATATTAATTTCTCATCTCATTTATTATTATAAAATCATTTAGTTTTGAAAAATTTTTGATCAAATTAACTTTAAAAAATCTACTCATCAAAGTTTTGCATTTGAAAAATATTTTTTGAACTTACTTTTTTACATTCATTTAAATTTATTTTTTCGTAACAAAAACTTTGATTGTTGGATCAAACTTCTTGAATCATTTCTCTTATCAAAATTTTTCATTTCTTTTTGTACTTAGTTTATCTATATCAATTTTAAAAGAAATATATTTTTGAAGAAGATATTTGCACTTACATCGTGTAAACATTTTCTATATCTTCATATTGAAACTTTGATTAAATCAAACTTGTAAAAATTATATTCATCAAAGTTTCTAATTTCTTTTTTAGTACTTAATTTATTACAAAATATTCATTGAAATAGAGATATATTTTTGAAAAAGATTTTTGCACTTATATAAACTTTTCTTCTTATTCTTTTTCATATTGAAATTTTGATTGATTGAAATAAACTTATAAAATTATCATATTTATCAAAGTTGCTCATTTCTCTCTTAGTACTTAATTTATTACAATTATCCATTAAAAGAAATATATTTTTTGAGAAGATTTTTGAACATACATTGTATTTATTTCTTCACTTTTTTATTGAAACACTTTGATTGATTGAATCTAATTTTTGACTATTATATTCATCAAAATTTTTATCTAACACTTGAGCTATCATTTATTACAATTCATTGAAGTGTTAGCCTCTCTTAGTACTTAATTTATTTGTATTATTTATAAAGAGAGGAATTTCATTGTAAAATCATTTTGATAAAGCGCGGGTCGTGTTGAAGTCCCTTAAAGATCAACATTTTATAAAGATCGATGATTCTTGTTGTAAATTACTATGTAGGTCATATTGAGGTTTCGTAAAGTTGAATAGTGTGAGTCGTCTTGAGGTCCCTTAAAGATCAACATTGTATAAGAGTTGAATTACACCATAAGTCTTAACATAATGCCTTACTCGTGCCGGAGAGCTTGGTAACGAAGGATGTAGATTATTGCTTTGGATCGAACCTCCATAATTATATCGTTTGTATCATCTCTCCCATTTACTTATCTATTTTATATTTGTGTTTACTTTTTAAATTAATCTATTTAATCTTTACTCGCTCGAATTCAGATTAATTCTTCAAAAAACTTTTAAACACCAATTCACTCTCTATTGGTTAGTTATTCTTGGGTTATCATGGGCTACCACCCATTAAAGGCATTGAGTGTTAAATTGATTTTGTACATAGAACCGTTATTCAAAACTAATTAGCCTATAGGAGTAATCCCGATGAGACAAATGAGCTTCAAAGAGAAGTTGATAAGTTGATGGCACAAAGGGTACGTGAGGAAGAGCATGAGTCCATGTACGGTACCATACTACTTGTGCCTAAAAAGGATGGGACGTAGAGAATATCCATTAACTATTGAGAAATCAACAATATAATGAGAAAGTATCGTCATCGCATACGTGAATTAGAGGGTTAATAATCCAAATGGTCATTGAACTTTGCAAAAAGTTTTCACATGGTCAATGAACTTTAAAAATCACCCAAGTCATCACTGAACTTTGCAAAACGTTTACACGAGGTCACTGAACTTTGTAAAAAATTTTGACGGGTCACTGAACTTTAAAAATCATCCAATTCATCACTAAACTTTGCAAAAGGTTTCCCTGGGAAACGTTTTGCGAAGTTGGGTGACCATGTGAAATTTTTTTACAAAGTTTAGTGATGAATAGAGTGATTTTTAAAGTTCAGTGACCCCGTGTAAACCTTTTGCAAAGTTCAATGATGAATTGGGTAATTTTTAAAGTTCAGTGACCATGTGAAAACTTTTTGCAAAGTTCAGTGACCATTTTGAGTTATTAACCCTGAATTAGATGATATGCTTGATGAATTTCATGGGTTATGCATTTTTAGTAAAATAGATTTTAAAATTGGCTACATCAAATTAGGATAAAGAGGGAGATGAATGAAAAACTACTTTTAAAACTAAATATGGGTTATATGAGTGGTTAAATATGCAATTTGGTCTTACTAATGCACCTAGTACTTTCATAAAATTAATAAACCATCTTTTTCTTGCATCATAGGTAAAATTGTATTTTCTTTTGATAATATTCTACTATATAGCGAGAGTTTAGATGAGTATGTTGAGCATTAGAGATGTGTGCTTATTGTTTTGAGACAAGAAAAACTCTACGTTAACTCTAAGAAGTGTGACTTTTGCATGAAAAAAATAATTTTTCTTGGTTATGTTGTTGTACAAGGTATTGAAATGGATGAAGAGAAGGCAAAAGCCATTAATGAGCTGGCAATGCCAAAATGGATAACTGAGGTAAGAAGATTTCATGATTTAACTAACTTTTACATACGTTTTGTTAGACATTTTAGCACACTTTCCACACAACTTATTGAAATCGTGAAAACAAAATGTTGGTTTTTATTGGGGCTTTGAACAAGAAAATGCATGTAATATTATTAGGAATATGTTGTTTCTACACCTATTTTATAATTGTCTAACTTTAACATATGAGATTGAATGTGATGCCTCATGAATAAAAAAATTGGAGTCATGCATGATAGGCGGCCAATACAAGGTAAGTTGAACAAGAGGCATGTAAGATAGAATGAATATATTAAGACTTTTTCTATGTCATTCGGAATAAACAAGGTAAGGAGAATATAGTTGTTGATGCATTATCAAGAAGGAAATGTACTTCTTAATTCTTTAAGTGCCAAAATGCTTGAATATGAATATGATAAGAATATATATGCCAATGATATAGATTTTTCTAACATATATATGTCATGTGATTAATGTGCATTAGATAACTTCTATAGGCATGGTGATATTTCTTTAGAAAAAATAAATTATATGTACCTAATTAATCAATGCGTGAATTATTAGTGTGTGTGTGTGTGAAGCACATAGTGGTGTTTTGATGAGACATTTTGATGTTATGAAAACTTTAGGAATGTTGTATTAGCACTTTGTTTTGGACTGGAATGAAAAAAGGATGTTAATCACGTTTGTAGAAGATACATTACTTGTAAGAAGGTTAAATTTAAGATTTTACCACAGGCCTTGTATACAACCTTACCTATTCTTAAAAAGCCATGGGTTGATGTGTCTATGACTTTATATTAGGGCTGCTTAGAACTAAAAGGGGTAGAGACTCCGTATTTGTGATAATGGATAAGTTTAGTAAGATGTCATATTTCATTCCATGCCATAAATGATGCCACGAACATGGCTGATTTGTTGTTTAGAAATAGTACGACTCCATGCTTGATAAGGATGCTAAGTTCTTTAACTACTTTCGAAAAAATTTATGGGAAA
The DNA here is from genome assembly GCA_903798255.1 of Fraxinus quadrangulata. NCBI lineage: Eukaryota > Viridiplantae > Streptophyta > Magnoliopsida > Lamiales > Oleaceae > Fraxinus > Fraxinus quadrangulata. The sequence continues at coordinate 16,551 of CAIGRB010052320.1, read as the reverse complement.
AGTTATGAACCAAACTATTGTTTTCTACTACATGTCACACACAAATACATGGAGAAATTGGGATAATTAACAAAATACTAACTCAACCTTTGCGCACTATAACCAATAAAAATTTGAAAATTTGAGAGGATTGTTTACCAATTGTTGAATTTGCATAAAATAAGGTCATTCATTCACTGTTTCTTATTCTCCTTTTGAAATTGTATATATTTATAATTCACTAACTCCTTTGTATTTAATTATTTTACATCCATGAAAAATTTTCAAGATATGCATGAAGGAAGAATCAAACATAGTGCATTTGATTCAAACTAAGGAAGAATGAGTTGTTTCGAAAAGCCATGCCCTTGCAAGGCTTTAATCAAGCATTAAAATTGCAAAACTAGTACAAAGTGATTGAACCATACCCATGCATGGTATAAAAACTTTGCACTAAATTTAGTTTTTTGTTTTGATTAGAACTCTATTTATTAGTATTTTCTTGATGCTTTTCGAAGTAAAATAGGGTTTTGAGACTGCTTGTACAAGGCATATTTATTGTACAAACAAGAACGGTACATTATTTTGAGAGATTATTATGAGTGAGAATTTGTTTTCAATCTTATTGTTAATTGAACTATTCAGAACTTATCAATGATTTCTAATGTTTGTGGCTTTCAACCATTCTAACCTTGATTCATGATTCAAAAAATCGTTGAGTCAATGGTCTTCATCTGACTTTAACTATCTTTGGGTTTATATCAAATCTTGTGTGGGTTATAAAGTACATCATACATTAGGATTCACATCATTATAAGAAATTTTTATGTCAAAGCAATCTCTAATTGCTGAAGAAGTCTACGACCCAATTATATTGCAAGTGATTTCCTACTTGCAACACAAATCATTTTTCTTATTTAATTATTATAATCAATTGACCTAATTAAATAATGTTTCCTCTCTGGGATTTACCTCTATCACGCCTCATTTCAAACTTTACCAAGAAACTTGATCGCTAATATTTGTTCTCTCGATGATTAGCAATCGAAATCTCACTCAAAGTCAAAATAGTTTTTTAAACCTAATAGCACGGTCATCATTGTCTAATATAACTTAGGCAACTAAGACAACGAAACACTTTATCACTTTATCTTCATCTTTATTTTTTACATCAACATTTAAAAATTATTTCACACACTCAGCCCTTGTTTGATCACAATTATTTTCAAAATACATTTATCTCTCTTTTTTTCAACAAAATTTTTTTCAATAAAATAATATTACACGCAAATTCAAAAAATTTCCTTATTTTTAACCACATTTTCCATCAATATACTATTTTAAAATGCATTCTTATAATAAAATGCGGCTCAAACTAGCTCTTAATAAATATATTCAGATTATCCATAACATGGTGTAATCATCCATCCTCAATTCATATATCATCTTTTTAAATATGACACATTTGTTAGGGACTTAGAACTGTATAATAATTGTCCGAACATTATTCATAACTTAGAAGGAGATTTTTCATTCAATATCATATCTTATACTTTATGTTGGAAGCAAGAGTTAATATAATGGTACTACCTTTCTTTACTTCCAGTTTTTCTCACTCTGTATACTTCATCCGTTCTGACCTCTTACCCTCCAACTCCAACGCCTTTTAAAGTTCTTGTTGCATGAGAATATATTGCACAGTGCTACGCCATATACTAAAATTATTTTTCTCGTCAAACTATTCTACTTCAAACTGAGAACTTGTCGTCATCATTGTAGCAATATGTTTAAATCGTGAGCTCTGATACCACTTATTGGAAAATAAATTTTACCATATGCAGTAAACAAAAAAAAAAATGCAAAACAAGTAAGAAAGAGAAAGATCTAAATTTAACATGATTCGACAAATCGTCGGTGATCATATGAGAAGAATACTTTATTAACTGAGAAAATTACATAATACAATATTTTGCTTACCTTCTCTAATTTTTCCTACGAAAAAATAGTACACCGAATGTAACATATAAAATATGTGCACCATTTTTGTAATTTTCTCTCCTCTTGCACAAAAACACCTTTAGAGGCTAAGTAATCTTATTACAAGAGAAGTCTCTAACCCAATTACATTGAGCCTCTGTTGATAGAGATTAAAATTTTGATTTTCATCAAAATTAAGTTAATAATTAATTTTAATCATATATTTCATGGAATTCACAGTCTTTCAACCATTTTTTTTTTTTATCAATTTTTATGAAAATTAACAAAAACATAATAATAATAATTTTAGCTACATCTAACTGGAACTAAAATTCATCTTCTAATTGCAAATAAATCTTATTTCCTTATCTAATTCTTATAATCAAATGACATAATTAAATAAGGTTTGATTCTCCAACACCATCAATTTTATCAGACTAGGATGGCTTCCGACTTAAATGAGGTTGGGGTACGTTGGACTCTGTATAGTAACTAATAGCAACTGTCGACAACCTTATGATCCTATATAGTGTGGACATGCGTACTCCCATCACACCTAGTTCTAGACTACTCTCGCAATTGAAAAACGAAAAAATTTCGTCCAACAGCTACACTGAACCTACCTTTGCCCAATCAAGTTAGAGGTGTTTTCAATTGAAAATTTAATGAGTTCTAAAAGTCTTTGTAAATTAAAGTAGTCCAAACTAATATTTTAAAATCGAGGTATTCCTAATAACTCGTGGATTTATGAAGATTTAATTAATAAATGATTTTTAAGCTTAAAAATAAACTCAACGAACTCTTTAGGAGTGAACTCTTTTGAAGTTTCACTCCTTTAAATGAGATTCTTATGAATTTTATAAAAATTTATTCAAATTTATGAAATTCATTAAAATTTATATAATTTTAAAATTCATTAAAATACTAATTAAAGATACCCTTTTTGAGTCAGTCCCAACAATTTAAGACGTAAATAAATTGTCAACAACTCCAATCACCAATTGAAGGAGACAGGAAAGAAATGAAACTTATCTGCGTTATCCAAGTAAAATTAGACTTTGGTGTCAGATTTTAAACTCAAAAGTCTTACCTAACTTTTTAGTTGTTGTGATGCAGATTCCGACCCACCCAGTGTCCTTCCTACTAGAAGAAACATCTCCTCGTACAGTGCATGCTTAGGTGGAAATACATGGAAATTGTCAATTGATTCGATTATATTTTCATAATGACCTTTGACAAAAGTTAAAATTGAAAAGCTAAATACCAAAAACCAAAAATACCTTCATCTTTGTGCAAAGTGTTTGAGTGGAGAGGGAGAGGAAAAAAAAAAAAAAAAAACTTACACAGTCTCTGACAGTCGAGATCCAGTCGAAGTTGCTATCACACAATCCGACTACCACACAACCCGGTCACCGACGACATTATCTTCAACAAAGTTAGTTCTTTTCTAAATTATGAGATTGATTTTTCATGTCAAAAATTTGTGGATTTTATTATGTCTATTTGTGGATTTTATGGTATATATAATACTTATTTTTCATTATTTATGCATATTATTGAGTGTAGTAGTGATTTAAGTATAAAATAACTTCTTCTCACCAGAAATGACGATTTTCAACCGAGAGAAGCAAATCGACGACTATTAACAGTCAGGTATTGGGCATTCAACCCAAATATTTTTTTTTTTAATTATAAATCAAGAAATTGTAATTCTTCTTTTAAATTAAATTAAGAATTTTAAATTGAAAATTACCAAATTAAATATTATTTTTAAACAAAATACTAAATTCTTTTTTTTTTTCAATTTAAAATTCTGTTTAATTAAATATTCATTTTAAACGAATCTTTAATTTTTTTTCAAATTTCATTAAATAATATTTATATTCTTTATTTAATTTTAATAATTTCCTTTTGTTTGAATTTTTTTTAA